>PVLC010001175.1:0-12814 GCA_004027655.1 Graphiurus murinus | reverse complement strand
CGCCACCACGCCCGGCTTAATGTCCTTTTTCTATTCCAAGACCCCATGTAACATAGGAAACCACATTACATTTAGTTGTCCTTGTCATAGATCCTTAGCCTCTCTAGGATTGTGACAATTTCTCAGACTTCCGTGTGTGTGACTAGGAATTTTTTTTCTTTTCTTTTTTTTGGTACTGGGAATTGAACACAGGGTCATTCTACCTCCAAGCTACACCCCCAGCACTTTTTGTTTAGGAACAGGGCCTGGCTAAGTGAGAGTCTTGCTGAGTTGCTACAAATGACCTTGAACCTTTGATCCTCCTATCTCAGTCTCCCAAGTACTAGGATTACAGGTGTGCACCACCAAGCCTGGATTTGAATGAATTCTTGATAAACAAATATGACTTAGACTTATCCAAGGAGGAGTATGCAGGCTAAACTGATAAATATTTAATTTCTTCTCAACCACCTCTAAAGGAGCTAAAGGTGGACTTCATGTTCCTACTAACGTATTCCTACTAACATATTCACAAGATAGTTCTTTGTTTATTCTTTTACTTTTAAACAAATATAAGCACTATACTTTTAACTCCTAAGTTGAAAATTAAGCAAAATGCATCATTCTGGATACTTGAGGTACTCTGGCTCCTTTCTCTTGATACCTCTCAGCTCCCCGTCATCCAGTAGTGACCTAAGTTTTCCTTTCAGGCCTTTCTCTAGGTTCTTAGTCCTAGGCAGGACCGTGCTGAGAACAGCCCTGCTCATGTGGAACCTGCCCCACGCGGTGACCTTGATCACCCTCCAGCTCCCATTTTCTGTAGTTCTCGGACCACACCAGGTCCACAGCTACTTGCTTTGCTGAAATCCAGACCCGTTTGCCACATATCCATGACTTACCAGCTGGCAGCAATGGCAGGAAAAGGAAATTGGGCTTGCCAGCAGAGCAGCTTTCTTAGTAAAGTCACAGTGACTTTAGTGGCTCCCTTCTTTCCTCAGCTTCGGAGGTCAGCTCTGGCCCCGCAGGGAAGTTCTGCAGGAGGCTGTCCAGGTGGTAGTTACACTGGAAACTCTCCACACTCTCCTCCCCTCTGCATCTGCTTTCTTGTCGCTCACATGTCTTTAGGCTACAACAGTGACCCACAGTGGATCCTGGATGCCGGTCACCCATACAGTCACACCCCTGGCTGTGTGGACACTGGGGCATACAATTTGGTCCAGAGATTCAAATTCCCGTTGAAAAACATGCTGCAGTAATTCAGATTTTCTCTTGCGATCTCCTTGGGCCTTAATTTCCTCTTAACAGTATTTCTGGTAATGCCCTTTCTGTCCAAAATGCTGCTGTTTTGTGGGGAAGACTGAGTGAGCACAGGAGTTAAGTTTGGGTTTCTGTTTATCAGCATCTCACTGCTGACCTCTGGCAGCAGAGATATCTTTATCACGAGCTTTATTTCTTGGAGGACAGCCTATGACAAAAATGTGGCTTTGAAGTGTCCACCTGGGCTGGGTAGCCACTGGCCTTGAGCGAGTGACCTGGTTTCTCCAGCCCCACCTTCCCCTTGCTAACAAATGTGGATAATGACCGTCCCCTGGGGCCACTGCGGAGTCAGAAGAGGTGCAGTCTGTCTCTGCTAGGTGTCCCCTGGGTGGCGATTCCCAAGATGCTTCTACTCATACTCATGTCATGCTCTAAGCTTTCCCAAGTTTTATTCTCTTGCCATTTTCCATCTTGGACACAATTACATCTCTCGCCATTTCCCTGTGTGCATCCTTGCTGAGATCCAGCCTAGCTCTGTGTGGGCATGCCATTTCGGTATTGGAGGCAAATTTAGAGAATCTATTTCCTTCCTTCCTTCCTCCCTTTCTTTCTTCCTTTCTTCCTTCCTTCCTTCCTCCCTCCCTCCCTCCCTCCCTCCCTTCCTTCTTTTCTTCCTGGTACTGGAGTTTGAACCCAGGGCCATTCAATACCCAAGCTGTATTTTATTCTTTATTTTGAAACAGAGTCTCACTAAGTTGCAGAGAGTCTCACTAAGTAGCTGACACTGGCCGAAAACCTGCAATCCTCCTGTTTCAGCCTCCCAAGTACTGGGATTACAAGCATGTGCCACCACACCCAGCTAGAGAATCAATGAATGCAACATGGATGTATAGGAAGGTGTTTGGTAAAAATGAAAATGAGGCAAAAAATAATTCATACCAGAGGGCTTCATTTAAAGTTCATAAATGGGCTCAGTGAAGGGGAGTGTCTAGATGCACCCTCACACATGACAATTATTCACTTTGAGGATGGGCTCCCCAAATGAGGCCTTTCAGGAGGTGAAGAGGGGCACAGTGCGTCCAGGTCTGCCTGACCTGCTGACAGATCCCATGGAAAATGGTACAACGATTCACATGCTATTTATGGTTTATGTATATTTGATTATATATCTTGTACAATTTTAGGGCTTATTCATTTATTTATTTTTGGTTCTAGAGATTGAACCCAAGGGCATTCTACCTCTGAGCTGTACTCTCAGGATTTTAATTTTTTCTCTTTTTGAAACAGGATCTTACTAAGTTGCTAAGGCTGGCCTAGAACCTGTGATCCTCCTGTCTCAACCTCCCCAACTATTGGTATTACAGGCGTGTACCACCACACCCATGTATGTATATATGATAATATGGAATATACATAAATACACATATGTTGTAATACATAATATGCATTAACAATACATAAGCTGTGTCAAGATGAGCATAATTTTATTTAAGTTTGAACAGACTTAACTGTTATTTTAAACTATGAAGGATAAAATAAATGTTCAGTATCCTTCCCTCCCCTGTACTGTCATTTATTATCAAAGTTGGGACTTCTTTCATTACACCAATCTGCAAGTTCTTGTCTGATTTTAGATGGTTTGGATGGACTTAGGCAGGCGTGGTGGCACACTCTTGTAATCCCAGGACTTGGGAGGCTGAGCCTGAGGATTGTGGGTTCGAGGATAGCCTCAGAAAGTCATGGGACTCTCATCAACCTAATGAGACCTTGTTTCAAAATAAAAATAAAATAAGGCTGGGGGTACAGTTCAGAGGTAGAATTCCCCCAGGTTCAATCCCCAATACCAAAAAAATAAAAAGAAGTTTGAACAGACTTAACTGTTATTTTAAACTATGAAGGATAAAATTAAATGTTCAGTATCCTTTCCTACCCTGCACTGTCATTTATGATCAAAGCTGGGACTTCTCTCATGACATCAATCTGCGAGTTCTTGTCTGATTCTAGATGCACATGTGACCCGGCATCTGATTCCGCGTGTTGCTGGGATGCTGTGTCGGGGAACCTCTTGACCCCCCTTGTCTCCCCGTTGGTCTTCTCCAGTCCACCCCAAACACCCCACATGCTTCCACCTTGACACGTAGCAACCTTGGAGTCAAGAGCAGCGGGGCTGGGCCTGCCTGACCCTATTGGGGACAAGAGAGATAATCCAGCATATCCCAGTGAGCCCAGAACAGTTCTGGTCCACTCCCCTCAATTTTTGGACTTAATTTCATGAGTGAATAAAATCCTATAGATCCCAAGCCACATCTGGAATAATGAAAGAAAACAGTATATATAATTTTCACATGGCACATTGTAAAGAATGTACCAGCAATCACATGAAAAGCAAATATCTCTAAAATCTATGTTATGTCTCCATGCTTAAAACACAGATAAGCCTATGGTCTCAACAGGATGGCATAGACATGTTTCTCTCTGTTGTTGTTTTTTTAAATTTTTTCACACTAAGTACAACTGTAAATCTGAAAATAATTGGAGGGAAAAAGGTAGTAAGAGAAAAAGGAACATGTTTGGGAACCTGGACTTGGGGAAAAGGACACAGCAGATGGCTACAGCTACCCTGAGCAGCAGAAGACGGCCACCTTGACCTCCACCTGCAGCAGATGACCTCTCTCAGAGGCCTGGTCACTACTGAAGGAAATGCGGTCTCTTCAGCAGCACCATTAATGTGGGTCATTGTGTGGCTACAGACTGAAACTCCTGCACTTCTCTGCTACCCAGACATAGTGGCTGGAAGAGCCACAAGTGCTGAGTCAGGAAAGCCTCATTGCCCTGGCAAGCTTGAG
Source organism: Graphiurus murinus (assembly GCA_004027655.1). NCBI lineage: Eukaryota > Metazoa > Chordata > Mammalia > Rodentia > Gliridae > Graphiurus > Graphiurus murinus. Next base: position 8,732 of record PVLC010001175.1, on the reverse strand, counting down.
GCTGCCCTCACCACAGGGAGACTGGGGTGAGCTGGTGGATCAGCGGGAGGCGGAGGTGCCCAGCTGCAGAGATTCAGTTAGCATGCTCAGCACTGTGATCCAAACACCTGGCATGCAAAACTTACAAGAAGAAGCTTTTTATTTACTCACAGTTTCGGAAATTTTTCAGTGCAACACAGGAGGTCTGGGGAACATTGTAAATCCAAACCATGACATACAATGAGCAGGCTGATTGTCCCACAACCTAATAGTCACCTCCTGACGCCCAGAGACACCCAGGAGACCCATACAGATATGCTGGACTAGTTTTACATAGACTTTCTTAGAGTAGTTTTAGGTTCACAGCAAAATTGATCAGAAAGTAGAGATTTCCCATATACGCCCCGTCTCCACCACCATAAGCGTAGCTGCCCCAGCCATTCATATCCCACACCAAGGTAGCACGTTTGTTATCACTGATGAATCTCCATTGACACAGCGTTAACATCCAAAGTCCCTAGTTTACACTGAAGTTTATTTTTGGTGTTGTACATTCTGTGGGCTTGGACAAATTTATGTATATATTGTATTACACAAAATAGTTTCATTGCTCTAAAGAATCTGCACACCATGTATTTATCCCTCCCTTCCTCCTAAGCCCTGGCAATCAATGTTTTTTAGTATCAATAGTTTTGGTTTTTCCAGAATGTCATATTGTTGGGATCACGTAGTATGTAGCCTGTTTCAGATTGTCTTCTTCCGCTTAGTAAGACACATTACTCAAGTTTCTCCATACCTTTTCACGGCTTGATAGCATAGAATGATTTTCCACTGTCTAGATATAATACACTTTATTTATCTATTCACCTACTGAAGGATAGTTTGCTTGCTGCCAGGTTTTGGTAATTATAAATAAAACTTCAATAAATATTACTTATATTACCATAGTTTTAAACTTTTTTTAGGTAAATAGCAAGATGTTTTATTTCTCAATCAAATGGTAAGACTATGGTTAGTTTTGCAAGAAATTGCCAAATTGTCCCAAAGTGGCTGAAACCATTTTCCATTCACACCAACTGATTTGTTCTTTCTCTTCAATATTAAGTTGGACATTCAGGGTCTTCTGCTTCTCCATGTAAAGTTCAGAATGAGTTTGTGACTTTTGGGCACAATATTTTCCAAGAATGGAGAGAAGGCCTGTCACTCATAATGTCTGTGTCCACCAAACCACCCTTCAAGAATGAGGGATCAAGATACACTTGGAAGAAGCCAATGAAAGACTGTGTTGCCAAATATCTATCCTACAGGGTGGTTACAGGTCATTCTACAGAGAAACCAGGAAGGAAGACAGGACATGATGATGGACAAGACGTGGATAAATACACTAGAATTGTCTTCTCATTTTGAGTTTTTAAATTATGATTGAGGGTTGAAGCTCAAATTTTAACACTGTACAATGTATTTGTGTGTGTGTGTGTGTGTGTGTGTGTGTGTTAGTGAGGATTGAACCCAGGGGCATTCTACCTCTGACTACACTGCCAGTCCTTCTTATTTTTTGTTTTGAAACAGGGTCTCGCTTGGTTGCTGAGAGTTCTATATTGCTGAGGCTGTCCTCGAACCTGCGATCCTCCTGTCTCAGCCTCCCTAAGTATTGAGATTACACATGTGTGCCACCATGCTCAGCTTGTGTGATGAAATTCTAAATTTATATAGAGGAAATATGTTTTTAAAATGTACATAGGGAATAATAAATGAAAGTGAAGCAAAATGAAGTTTTTATATATCAAAGAGCTGGTAACATATGATAACACCGGTAAATTCCAGATGTTACTAGAAGGACTACTAAAAAGGCTATACCAAGAGAAAAGTTTAAAACCATACAGATAAGTCAAAACATTTTCCTAAAAATGTTCAAATAACTCACAGGAAGGCAGAAAATGGAACATAAACAGATAAAACAAGAACAAACAATACAAAAGTAAAATGTCAGACAGACTTCAGTCCTAATGTAACAATAGGTACATTATAAATAATTGGTCTAAATGTGCTAATTAAAAACAAAAAGGTAGGTTAAAAATAGGACGCAAATATGTGTTGTACACAAGAAATTCCTTTCAAATAAAAGATAGGAGGATAAGAATAAAATATTTTATGCAAATATTAATAAAAAGAAACTACGTGGACTGCAAAACAAAAAGAACTATCAGTTGTGAAAGAATCGTTCTATAACGAGGAGTCAACCCACGTAGAACACATGTCAGTTTAAGTGTGTATGCATGCACTGAACAACAGAGACGCAAAATCTACGAAGCAAAAACTGATAAGATTGAAGGAGGACATAGCCAAATCCATAGTTAGAGTTGGGGATTTCATCACCCTTCTCTTGCCATTAGTTAAAACAACCAGATGGAAAATTGGAAAGGATAACTAAGAATACAAAATAAGCAACCAACAATCTCTAACACTTATGAAGCAAAAGCAAGCTACACTTATTATTTTAAAAAGTTCATGGAGTCTTTACCAAGGTAAATCAAACAGAAAGGGTAAAAAAAGTTACATACATTAAAAAAAAAACTGAAATAGTCAGGCATGGTGGTGCATGCTTGTAATCCCAATACTTGGGAGGCTGAGACAGGTGGATCATGAGTTCATGGCCAGCCTCAACTACTTAGTGAGGCCCTCCACAACTTAGTGAGACCCTGTTTCAAAATAAAGAATAAAAAAATAGAGCTGGCAGTATAGATTGGAGGCAGAATGCCTGGATTCAATCCTCAGTACCGAAAAACAAAACAAAACAAAAACGGCTGAAATAATACAGTGTGTTTGTAATCATAATAGAATCAAAGTAGAAATGAGTAACAGAAAAATAAGAAATAATTATACCAACAATAAATATCCCAATAATTATATTTGAAGACTAAACAACACTCTTCTAAATAATTCATGGTCAAGAAGTCTAAAAGGAAAAGGAAATATATTGAATTGAGAAAAAGTGAAAGTACAATGTATCAAACTTTGTAAGATACAGCTAACATAGTATTGAGAGGAAAATTTATAGCACTGAATGATTACATTGGAAAAATAGAAAAGTCTTATAAGATTTCATTTCCATAAACCAGGAAAACAACAAACTAAACTCAAAGCAAGCAGAAAGAGGGACATAGTGGAAAGAGAAGCAGATAATGGGCTTGACTTCAATTTCTTCATCTGTCGAATGTGGGTGATGGTGGTGCCAATCTCATAAGACTGTTGTGAAAATTAAATCCACAAATGTGTGTAAGGTGCTTGGCAAAGCACCTAGGTCAGAGTGCTGACAAAATGTCGCCATAGTCTGCATCATCAGCATTATTTTTTATTAAATACACTAAGTTGACATTTCTCAAGGGTCGCTCTATTGTTTACTGGCAAATCTATCTATCCACATCCATTTCTCCATGGACTGGAAAGTCTGTGAGGTGGGTAGTTACTGTTTGGTAGTACAGATGAATAGATGTGACTGCAGCCCAAAGAAGTGCCCAGTGCTCCCAGGTTTCCTGAACTCGAAAGGCAAGCGGGTGTGTGTGTGTGTGTGTGTGTGTGTGTGTGTGTGTGTATTGCTGACTGGAACCGATTCTTTAGAAGACATTCCCTTGGAGGCTGGCTTTTAAACATTGAACTGACTTGGAGCTGGTATGTGGGAAAGAAGGAGAAATGAGGAAGGAGGAGGAGGAAGGAAGAGGCAAAAGGGAAAGGAGGGAGAGGCAGTGGTGCGGATAAAGCCTTAGGAGGGTTCATGCAACTGGGGGTAAAATGAAGACGTCGGATAAAGTTGGAGGGCTCTCCTGAGCTTTTTGGTCAGTGACGTGGCTTTGACTGATTTGTTGAAGCATTCCTTTTTCTCAACTGTTAAATGACTCCTTGAGGCCAATGTCTGGGGTTTAATTGAACCCCATCACTTAGACTCTTTCTATGTCTTTGATAGTATCAGATGGAATGCTTTCTTATTTCTGCTTTGGAGAAACAGGACATGTAAGTGTCATTGGAGAGTCTCGGCTTCCTAGAACGGTACCTTTCTGTTCTTTGGTGGTGTGGGGCAGCTGAAAGAGCACTGGGTCATGCAGCTCTGGCATCCTGGGTTGCTGTTTTCTTTCTCTGAGCCTCGCATGCTCAATAGTGGAGACAGGGAGCACGGTCCTGTTTATACCCTGAGCTCTATGTCATACAGATATTACCAGATGGGATGGAAGTGAGAAAATGATTTTTAAATTATTCAGCAATTTACATTGTTCTGATCACTAAATAGACATTGTGAAACAGTAAAAGTACATCTGCTGTTTGCTTTCAATTTTACCACTATCTTGCCACACACTATATGTTTTCTTGTGGAAGAGATTTGAATCCATTTTTCTTCTGTGTGTGTCCAGGGAAACGTCCATTTTTTCCTTTCCATTTTTACAAAGGAATTAGACATGAACATTATATTTGGTTATCTTTATATATTTAGTGTGTTTTATACATACTTTTAAACTCTAGCTTTATATCTTTGGAAAATGTTTTTAGACTAGCATTTATTTGACTCCAAATATTTACATAAGAAACTTCTACCACTTCAATTCTGTGGCAATCATTTGTGTGTGTGTGTGTGTGTGTGCGTGTGTGTGTGTGTGTGACATACACATACACATATGTACTGTAGATTCTTTGAACTCCATAGGCTGGTGCCAGGTTTCAGAGTCAGACCACACCAGATTTATATTTTCTTGGCAGGATGGACTGCTGGCTCTGAAAAGACATGTAAAAACTCAAACCATGCTGAATAATATCATTAGGTGAGGGGTGAATGAATTGTAGGACTGGTGTACTTTCAGAGTCTAGCCAGAAAAAGAGCTATTTAGGCCATATTTAAATTGGCCTCTACTCTAAAATCCATCCACCAGCATGCACACACATGCAAATGAACACACACACACACACACACACACACACACACTTATACACACATGGTTATCTTTCTAACAAAGGTTTGCATGCTTAAATCTCTTTATATTTTTCAGATTTCATAGTTTTTCATTTGTGTCAGCTATGATGGGTTGGTTTCCTGCAGCAGACTGGCTGGAGGTGATACTGGACTCCTCTTTGTTGAGGCACGATGCCACTGCAGCTTTAGGTGACCTTCCTCAAAGGTCGTTGCTGACCAGCCAAATATGGTATGTGCAAACGACAATAGCATTCTTGCTTTTATTAAAAACAATCAAACTTCCTTACCATTTATGATTACTCTATCAATTATTAGAATATAAGGGGAAAGAAAACTGGGAAGACATAGTTCTTATTTATTTATTTATTTATTTATTTATTTATTTATTTATTTTTGTACTGAAGATTGAACCCAGGGGCATTCTACCTTTGAGCTACACCCCAGCCCTATTTTTTATTTTGAAAAAGCTCTTGTTAAGTTGCAGACGATTTTACTAAGTTCCTGAGGCTGGTATCAGAGTTGTGATCCTCTTGCCACAGCCTCCCAAGTATTGGGATTACAGGCATGCACCACCATGCCTGGCTCTCTCTCTCTCTGTATATATCTTCTTTTAAATTGTAGTCTATCACTAGTGTGGAGTTGAAAGAACCATGATCAAGAATGGCTCCCCTGCCTGCTAACCATGTGATGTGCAAGTTACCTGACTGTGGAGTTTCAGGTAATGGTCACTGGAGTGTGAGCTGGATTACTATGACAGTGACAGGAGATCTCCAGTCGTCATGGTTGGCATTACTCTTATTATCACTGTAGAGTGTGAAAAAAGTAGGTTTTTTTTTGTTGTTGTTGTTGTTGTTTTTCGGTACTAGGGATTGAACTCAGGGGCAGTCTACCCCCGAGCTACATCCCCAGCCCTATTTTTTATTTTTTATTTTGAAACAGGTCTCACTAAGTTGCGGAGTTCCTCACTAGGTAGCTGAGGCTGGCCTCGAATCCTCCGGTCTCAGCCTCCCAAATGCTGGGATTACAAGCGTGCGCCACCACACCTGGCTCAAAAAGTAGTTTTTAATTATTTGTTTCAAAGGAACTATTGTCAGCTTAAAAAAATCATATTTCATGTATTTCCTTTGCTGATATTACTGACCACAATGTTTCAGCATTTTTTACCTAATTCATGCGTGGTTTGATCTGATTTTGTTCCAGCAGTTTTTAGTAGATTTGTAATTTCCATTTTAGGCACAGTTTGCATATATTTTTCAGCTTAACCATGCATTTAATTGCTATCTTATTTGGAAATAGAAAAAAATAGCTGGGGAATGGTAAAGTGTGTTGGTCAGACAATTTAGAGACTTTCTACTGCATCTCTCTGGAATAATTTCACATTTTCTCAAGACACATAAAACTTCCATTTTATAGACTACTAAAAAGAAAATCTGTACTTCACTCTCCTAGAGTTTCATTTCTCCTCTTGTGTAGGCTAATGATTATAGTCATGGAGAGCCAGCCACCATTTCTCTGTGAATGTTCACAGGCAGAAACTGAGATTTGACTATATTTGGAGGGATTTATAAGTTCTATCAAGGTGTAGAGGAGAAGGCGAGGGTCTGATAGTCCTTTTTTATTGAGGAACATAATTTTCCAAGGTACAAAAAACATATGTCCATCCTGAAGCAATTTGAATTCTGCTGTTTGTGGAAAAGAGGACACACAAATGTGACATGCACATACAGGTTCATCTACCTGCCTCACAGAAATGGAAATGTCATCCTCAACAGATATGTGGGTTTATTTTTTCCTTAAACCATGCTTCAAAGGAGACAGAGAGGATGTCTTATGTTTTTCATTCATACTCTTTCCTTCAAGATACGGGAGGAAGTTTCTTCCCTCTCTAGCTCCATTTCCGTGGAGAAATCCTAACGAGTCAGCTATGAACCATCACGTGTTTACTGAGCGCTATGCCTTCCCCAACTGTTCTAAAAGAATGAATGGAACATAAAGATCCTACACCTGGAGCCGGACTGTCCCCTCATCAGTGTATTAATCCATCGAGGGACTGATGACCTGAATGAACTTGCTCAGTGGTAACTGTAGGCGGGTGGGGTGTAGCTGGAGGGGAGAGGTCACTGGGAAGGTGACCTTGAGGCTTATGTCGACTCCTTCCCCCTTCCTATCTCTCTCTGCTCTGCTTCCATGAGCAGAGAAGCTTTCTTCCACCGTGTCCCGTCACCATGATGTTTCTGGCTTGGAGCCGACCAACATGAACTGAACTGTAGAAACAATGAGTCAAATAAATCTTTCCTCCTCTAGGTTTCTGTTGTCAGGGATTTGGGCGATGATGGCAGAAAAGCTGACTAGTACACTGAATATTAAGCACCCAGCATGGTGTTGGCTGTTGGGGTACAAAGAAGAAGGAGACTTGGGCTCTTCTTGTTTGACTTCAAGGAAAGACACCTAAGTGGAAGTAGAATCTCAGGCCTGCTTTCATGCTAATCATCTCCAGAAGCTTATACATTTATTAGAAATGCGGCACTAGCACGCTTTGTGTGAAAGTTGAATTCTTAGACAATGGCTCTGAGATTTTCAACAACTAAAACCTCCTATCCGTACCATGTACACTGCTAACTCCATCTACAAGCTGTTCTCCTTAGACATTTTTCCTGAGTACTGCTTCCAGAAAACATGTGGTTTCCTAAAGAAAACAAGGCAGACTTGGCTGTAGGATCTACAACCCTCTCCTATTTCCCTCGGCTCCTTTACTTGCCTGGCATAAGGAGGCTTTGCAATGGCAGAAGTCTTCCTGGGTCTAATAGCAGCAGAATAGAGAAAACAGATTTTTGAAGGGCATGGGTGAATGAGCTTTGGACAGCTTAAACCCTGGTATTTTTGCATAAGAGGTAAATTTCTACTAAGTTTAAGCTCCCTTTCCTTGGTATTCTCTTCCATGCAGCTAAACACATTCCTAATGATCATGAAGGCCTCACATAATCTGGTCTGTACCTTCCCTTCTTTGCACTCTCACTGCAGTTCGCTCTGCAGGGGGACACTTTGCAGGCTCTGTTCGCAGTGTAGACAGTGTGGATTGGGCAGAGACCCTACCCAATGGTGCCTATCAGCCCTGCCAGGCTCACTGGCCTTTGTTCTGGGCTTGTTCAAGGCCCACATATCTAACAATTCTTCAGTCACTACCTGGAGTATTTCTTTAATTCCCACTGCACCTCCAACCCTGCTACCACCTCCTGACCTGGCCAACTCTTCCTTCCTCTTCCTCCAAGTCTTAGTTTAAATGTCATTGTCCAAGGAAGCCATCCACAGATCGCACAAGCCAAGTGAGATGTCTTTGCTTAACATCTTCACTGTAGTCTTTATTTTCTTAAAACACTCATCATAGATATAAGTTAATAATTGTTTGAGTCATTAAGAAAGGGTGCTCTTTTTTCCCCTCCTGCTTGGTTCCAAGTGCCTATGCTTAAGTGTTTTTGTTCTCTGCTTTTGCACTAGTACCTGGCAAAGTGCATGACTTGTGATAGAAACTCAATACATGCTCCTTGAACAAATGTGCCCAAGAAGCATGGATTGATTAATTCATGATGGACTCAAGTATATATTTCTTTTTTAGAATTTTGAGAAGTTTTTTTGTTTGTTTGTTTTGTTTTGTTTTTTTTTTTTTTTTTTTTTTTTTTTTTTTTTTTTTTTTTTTTTTTTTTTTTTTTTTTTTTTTTTTTTTTTTTTTTTTTTTTTTTTTTTTTTTTTTTTTTTTTTTTTTTTTTTTTTTTTTTTTTTTTTTTTTTTTTTTTTTTTT
>PVLC010001174.1:0-153794 GCA_004027655.1 Graphiurus murinus | reverse complement strand
GCACTCGAGGTGCGCGTGACTCGACTTACGTCTCCCTGCAGTTCGGCCTGTTCCTGTTCTAATGGCTGGTGGCGCAGATGGACAATGATGGTCTGTGTAGCTAGCAGGAAGTTGGTGGGAGGGGCTGGCGTGCAGGCTCGGTTCTCTGCTGTTCAGCCTGTTCCACCTCCTGGACAGCTGGGGGCGCAGTCGGACAATGATGGTTTGGATAGCTGAGAGGAGGATGGTTGAAGGGCGCTGGCGGCTAAGATGGTGGCAGCCACACGCTGGGTCCCCCAAATCTCCCGATCTCCACCCAGGCGTTCCAAGTTCACGCCCAGGCTTCAAGCACTCCCTCTCTTCCCCTAGTCAAGAGGCTGGGCTCCTGGCCGATCTGCTTCAGGCTCACTTTTCCATCCCTGGAGGTTGACCTGCCTGCTCGACCTTCCCGGGTTGCTGAGGGGCGCAGGCTGGTGATAGTCTGGCCAGATGGCAGGTAGCTGGTTGGGAAGGGCTAGCAGGGGGGATGGTGGGCCACCACTTCACGGCCCGCCGGCTCCCGCTGACTCGTCCTGCACCTCCCGGGCTCAGCTCCTCCACTCCCACCTCAGGCCCAGGCCTCCGCCAAGAAGCTGCGTCCCACTTCAGGCTCTGGGCGGTCGCAGGTCCGCGCTGAGGCGATGCGCCGGGACAGAACCCAGACCCGCGGGTGCCCACGCTGAATGCCCCACGGTTCTGATCTCCGCCTGGGTGCGGCGCAGGGTGCCAGGGGTGCTGTGTCCCGGGGCCCGCCGTTCCCAGCGTCTGGGTGGCCCCCAAGGCTCCTGGTCCTGCCCTTCCACAGCCTACCTCCTCGGCGCTGAGCCCGGCTGCTGCCCCGGCAGAGCCGGGCCGTCGGGGGTCCGCGCGGATCGCTGCACGATGGCGTCTTTTCTTGTCCCCGCTCTGCTTTCTTGATCTTCTTTATTTGTTTGTGGTTCAAATTTCGCTTTTTTCCTTCTGTTGAAAAGATCTTTTTATGGTAAATTTAGATCCAAATCAAGGCGTTTGTGAAAAGACGGTTCACTCAGTCGCCATCTTGGATCTTCCCCTGGGGGGTATATTTTAAAGATACTGTCGTATCTTTAAAGTCATAATTTTCAAGATTTGTTATTTTTCATACACTGAAGTAGAGAGGGGAGGTCACAAACTGACTTAAACTCCACCAGCTAAAGCTACTTGATGTTGCAATTTTAGTATTTATAGTATTTTATTTAATTAAATAAATGAGTATTTTATAATATTTTATTTAAATAAATAAATAAGATATTTGATTTATAGTATTTTTTCAGGGACACATCTCCCTTCTCACCACCCCATTCTTTACCTCCTCCCCAGCTAAACTTCTTGGAAGAGGTGTCTACACTTGCGGTTGGTCTGCAGTTCTTCTCCTCTCATTCTCTTTTCCATCCTCTCCAGGCATGGTTTCTTCTCAACCATACCCCCTGGCACCCCACATTCAGGCATCAATTCTCAGTCTTCTTCCAATACGCCTTCTTAGGACCATCTGTCTCCTCAAACCTTGAAATCATCCTTGACTCCTTTCCTTTGCATTCCACATCCTTCAACAAACTCCATCAGCTCCACCTTCAAAATATGCCCAGAATCTGACCCTTTCCATCCATGTACCACTGCCATCCTGGTCCAAAACATCATCAGTGCTGACTGGGCTGATTACAGCAACCTCCACGCTTTTTAAAAATATGTTTTATTGGTGAATTGTAATTATATATCATTAATGAGGTTCAAAGTGATACAAACACACACACACAGAACTCATGGTATTTCCCCAACCTGCCTATGCCCCTACCCCTAGCCCAGTATATGATAGTGAGACCAATGGTGATATCTTCATGTATGGACATAGCATTATTTGAATTGTTTCCTTTATCAAGCCTCCTTTTTTTCTTCTCTTAACTTCCCCCAGTCCCTTTCTGCTATTCTCCTGGTCTCTCTCCTCATTTATCTGAAGTCCCTTTTGTTTCCTATTTTCTCTCTAGCTTTCATACATGAGAGAAAACATGTGACCCTTGACTTTCTGAGACTGGCTGATCTCACTTAGCATAATATTCACTAGTTCTATCCATTTTCCTTCAAAGGACATAATTTTGTTCTTTATGGCTGAGTAAAATTCCATTGTGTGTATATATGAAAAAAAGTGTTCATCATCATTAGCAATCAGGGAAATGAAAAAAAAAAAACTGTACTGAGATTCCATCAAACTCCAGTTAGAATGACAATCACCAAGAATATAAACAATGATAAGTGCTGGTGAGGATATGGAGAAATAGGAATACTCATACATTGCTGGTGGGATTATAAATTAATACAAGCATTATGCAGATTGGTATAGAGGTTCCTCAACAGCCTAGGAATGGACCTACCATATGATCCAGCTATACCAAGCCTTGAAATATTTCCAGAAGAATTAAAGTCATGTTACTATAGTGATACATGCATATCCATGTTTATAGCAACATAATTCACAATAGGCAAATTATGGAAATAGCCAAGATGTCCATCAACAGATGAATGGATAAAATTTTCCCCCCTTTTTTTTCTTTTGCTTTTTTATTAGGAGGTAAAGCCTTTGGTAGGTGGTTAGATCATAAGGGTGGAATCTCACAAATAGTATTAGTGTCCTTATGAAAGAGACCCAAGAGAAATTCCTGGCCTCTTCTGCCATGTGAGGTCAGAGTGTGAAGACAGCCATCTGAGAGGAAGTGGACCTCTCCCAGTCCCTAAATCTGCCATACCTTGATCTTGAACTTCCTAGCCTTTAGACTGTAAGAAATGAATTTTTGTTACTTATAAGCTACCAGCCTATATTTTGTTATGCTAGAATGAGCCTTTACTTCTTTCTAGCACATCCTCAACACAGTAGAGTGACTCTTAATCTTAAAACAGGTCCCTACACAGCACATTGGCTGTCCACCTTTCTCCCGGAAGGCCCTGAGTAATTGCTTAGTGATTTTCATGGTCTGGCAGGGTCTTGCCATGTGCCACCTCATCTGTCATACTCTGTCCCCTCCTCTTGCTCTCTCTCTCTCTGCTCTAGTTACTCTGGCCTCTATTTTCCCACTCTCTAGAATTGTGGAAGTCATCCAGGAAATAGTGGTGGTTATAAATAAATGAATGAGTGACTTCAATATTCTTCATATTGTATACCTAATTCAATTTTTTTATGGAAGGGCATCCCATAAAAAATAACTTAACAAACCTAATCATTTGTCAACACTTCCCCATACCCAAACTGTTCTATCATACTTTTGAGAAAGTGTTCCTTGGTATTTTATTTTAGAGGTGCATGAAAATTTGCTCACTCAGTTCTCTGAATGCACATTTTTTGTGGTGTGTAGAATTTTATAATAAAGTAAAATAAGATGAACTTGAGAAATACAATCTCCCTTTCTCACAGGATCTTCTCCACTCTGTGGAATAATGTTGTGGAATGTGTTGATGGATTAGATGTGTCTGTACATGAATGACCTAGAGTCAGAATTATTATTAGAGGTATAAGGCAGCTATGGAAGAGACAGAGATCTCCTGCTTTCCTTCAACCAGCATCTTTCTTTTATTGAGAATTTTAACAAAAACATTGTAGAAAGAATTAAACACAGGAGCAAGTGAAGCAGCCATGGGGTAAGTCAGGGAAAAACAAGAAGGGAGTCATGTCATGAGTGAATTAGGGAAGGAAAGGGTAAACAACTCTGGGAAATGAGGAGGTTGCTGTCAGGGTCCACCTGCTTATTGGTACCATTTGGTCCTTGGAAATTTGCTTGTGTGCCAACAAATTTCCACTTAGATGGGCAGTTTGTGTCCCTCCCAAGCTGGACCAAGGTGACCTCCAAGCTGATGACTAAGAAGGCTTCCAACAGAATTACACTGTGACTGGAGCAGGCGAGTGGGCAGACCTAGAGCTCTGCTGCTGGCACCTGTGGTTCCAGATGTGGGTCTACAGTGTCTTTACTTTGTTAATTTCACAGAGTCACTCAAATGTTGATTGCTGCTGTCTATACTACATGTGGTACATTTGAGTCAGAAACAGGAAGCAAGCCTCTGATTTCCTTTTCCCAAACCATCATCCAATTTTCTTGAGTATTGCATTTCAATACTTCTCCTAATGAGACATGATTTGTGTCTGAGTGTGTGTGTATGTGTGTGTGTGTGTGTGTGTGTGTGTGAGATTTTGTCCCTCCTTAGGAGATTTTGGTTGATCATTCAGGAATGTCCCTTGCTTTGTTTTGCTCAGTTCATGTAAACTCCTGCCTGTGAGTTCATCTTCACTACCTCTCAACTCAGTTGGTTGGAGATATTTTACATAAAGCATCCACTTTTACTTTCTACCCAGTGATCAATAAGTGAGTACAAAGTGTCCTCATTTCCAAGCATGGGACACGTGCCTTCTAATTCAGTTACTAGCACACAAGCTTGTCACTGAGTCCTGAGAAGAAATGTTTTCCTATGTAGGAGGACAGGCTTCTCACTCCAAGCATAAATCAGAGACTCATCCGTTTCAGAGACTATCTTTTGCATCATGTAGAAAAACATACATTTTAATCAGCATGCCACTAGCAGTTTAAGGAGCTCCCAAGTATTTTTATTTATTCATTCAAGTTGACTAGGCTGAGAGGTCCCTAATCAAAACTTCAGAATTAAAAAAAAAATCATATAGGACTAAAACTGTTGTACAGACTCTTAGGAATGGTAGATTATAATTATCTGTAAAATAGACTCTAAGTACTATAGATAATAGACATAATAATACTTCCTATTTCTAAGATTTTCCATTTATAAAAGTCTCCTGCTGCTGGGCAGGGTGGCGCATGCTTGTAATCCCAGTACTAAGGGAGGCTGAGACCAGAGGATCCCGGTTTGCGGTCAGCCTCAGCTACTTAGTGAGGTCCTCTGCAACTTAGTGAAACCCTGTTTCAAAATAAGGAATAAAAAATAGGGCTGGGGTGCAACCTGGAGGTATAATGCCCCTGGATTCAATCATCAGTTCTGCAAAAAAAAAAAAAAAAGTCTCCTGCTTGCTGTCCTTTGACACTTGCCACCTGGGTATCTTTGCTTTATTGGAAAGGAGGCTGAATTGTAGAACGTTCTTGGGCAGGGGATGTTCCTCTGTGGTGGAGCCCTTGGCTAACATGTGAGGGACCCTAGGTTCCATCCACAGTATTTCAAAACAAAACAAACCCAAAAATCTAAAATACAAACAATAACAACAACAACAACAATAACAAATTAAGCAATATTTTGTAGTTATAGTCTGTGATGAAGCCAGAATTCGAATCTCAATTCCTGATCCCAACTCTTATCACAGAGCTCACGGACTTGGCACTGTTCAGTGTTCTTTACCTCCTGCATATTAGAATCACTGGGAAGCTTTTTTTTTCATGTGTGTGTGATGCTGGAGATTTAACCGGGGGGGGGGGGGTTCTACATCTGAATTACACCCTCCAGCCCAGCCCTATTTTATTTTTTTTAAGATTTTGCAACAGGGTCTTGCTAAGTTGCGGAGACTGGCCTCAAACCTGTGATCCTCCTGTGTCAGGCTCCCAAGTACTGGGATTACAGACATGCACCACCATGCCTGTGTCTTCACCTGGGGAGGTTTTCAATAAGTATGGATTCTTGGTCTTATACTTCCCAGGAATTTGGGGTCATTAAGTCTAAAGCAGAGTCAGGAATCAGTTGTTATTTTGGGAGACTGAGGCTGTAGCTCAGTGATAGAGCACTTGCATATCAGGTGCAAGACCCTGGTTTAATACCTAGTACTGCAAAAACAAACAAACAAAAAAAACCAAAAATAAAAACAAAAAAAGCAGCAAAACCAACCAACAAATAACAAAAACCCCAACCAATCAACCAACCAAACAAAAGCTTTCCTCAATGAAGGTCTCCCTAGGCAGAGATGAAACAATATGCAATTAGCCAACCATCAAAAGAAGGAGCAATTTAGCTGAAAAAAGAATGATGTCTTTATTTTGCTGTCCCTCCAGTGTCATCAGAAGAAATCATAGGAGTTTAAAAATCACTGCAGAGAGATTGAGCTTTTTATTAAGAATGATAGCCTTGCAGAAGGCTCTAGACATTGTATGCACCCCTCAGGGAATGACTGTGATCCCCTTTGGGCTGGCAGATGACTTCTTTCACAGCTTCCAGTGGTCAATAGATTATCGTATGATTAACTTAATCTTAATCTTAACCTATCTCCTTTTGATGATGCAAAAGGATGTTCATCAAGGATGTCTCTTTTGTGGTTCATTATAAGAGCTGACCCCAGTGAATCTCTACTCTTTGTTTAAAGATTTTTAGTGTGAAGACTTGACAGCTCTATTTGTCTTTTCTGTCTGAATGGAGTTGGCACATCTCCAAGGCTCCAACACTTTGGGTACTTTTCCCACTGAGCTCAGAAAAGGGATGGCATTCTCTGCTGTATGTCTTCTTAAATCATGAAGGGCTTCCTGGGACTTCAATGGTGCCTCCTAAGGGTGTCTGAGCTATGTGTGTTTTTAAACCAGTGCTGATGCTTGATAGATTATTCCCATCTTCGCTGCCTGGGAAGGGTGTCCTCACTATTCAAGTCTTGTGCTAGTTGTTTCTCTTTGTGTTCACTGTTGGTATATGGCTACCTACATTTTAAATGGTTGGTTTTAGGAAGTGAGGGGAATCAGGCAAAACTAGGACCAAACATTTAGATCCAGACCTACTTGCCTTAGTTGGAGTTGCAGTACTGCCATTCATGAGCCAAAATACTCAATCTTAGTGGCATGTGCCTATAATCTCAGCACTTGGGAGGCTGAGACAAGAGGATCACAGGTTTGAGGATAGCCTCAGCAACTTAGCAAGACCCTGTTTCAAAATAAAAAGGGCTGAGGTGTATCTTGGAAGTTGTATTTCCTTGAGTTCAATACCTAGTATTCACACCTTAATCCCTGTGAGCCTCAGTTTCCTCATTTGTTAAATAATATAAGTGTCTGGAATACCATAGGTATACAATCAGTATTATTCTCTCTTCCTTTTGTTTTATAAATTTCATATTCCATTTAGCAATTCTCTCTTACAGTGTTTTCACTTTTAGTTATCCATGGTCAACCATGGATCTGAAAACATTAAATGGAAAATTCCAGAAATAATTCACAAGTTTTAAGTTGTACACTGCTCTGAATTGTGTAATGAAATCGTGTACTGTCCCATCTGGGGTTTGAGTCACCCCTTTGTCTACTGTACCCACACTGTATACCCTACTCATTCATTAGGAACCCTGCCTGAGTTATAAGATCAGCTGTCATGGTATTACAGTGCTTATAGGTAGGTTTGGTACTATCTGAATTTTCAGGATCCACTGGGGATCTTGGAATGTATCCCTTGAAGATAATATAGAGATATTGCATTAATCACTTAGCAAATTTTGTCTGTATTATCTTCTTTCAATACATAGCTCTGTCTCCCCAACAACTTGGCTCTGAATATTCTGTCCAGAAACCATCCAGAATGTGGACAGGCCTGAAAACTACAAGTCACTTGGAAAGAGAAATAACATTTATTTAATTGTTTTTTTTTTATTTTCAAAGGAAAATACTTTTTAATTTTTTTTTAGAATTTTATTGTGCAATGTACATTGTAGTGACATTCAAAGTGACACATTCAAATATGCACACAACATCTCTTGGTTGTGTGCACACCACCTTTTCCCTTCTCCCTCACCATACATGCTAGTAAGATTATTAGTGATACCTTCACATATGAAAAAATAATTATTTGGTCTGTTTCCTTCCTCAAGCCTTCAATCCTCCATCCCTTTCTCCCTCCCCTGGTCCCCACCACTGGTCTCATTTATTATTATCTTGAAGTTCTTTTTCCTATTTTTCTCTCTAGCTCTCACATATGAGAGAAAACATAACCCTTGTGTTTCTGAGACTGGCTGATCTCACTTAGCATATAATATTCTCTAGTTCCCTCCTTTTTCCTGTAAATGACACAATTTTGTTCTTTATGACTCAGTAAACTCCATTGTGTGTATATACTACATTTTCATCCATTCATCTGTTGCCAGACACCTGGGTTGGTTCCATAATTTTCCAATTGTGAACTGTGCTGCTAAAAACGTGGGTATGCATGTATGCTGACTATAATTGTTTTGGAAAGGTACCAAGCAGTAGTAGTGGTATAGCGAGGTCATATGATGGTTCCATTCCTAGTCTTTTGAAGAATCTTCATACTGATCTCCATAGTGGTTGTGCTAATTTACAACCCCACCAACAGTGTATAAATATACCTTGGAAAATAGCATTTGTTAATACATGCCCATGAAGAAAATTAGCAAAAAACAATCATGTGTATCCTCTCTCTTTCTCTGTCTCTCTCCCCCTCCTCTGTCTCTCTCTGATTCTGAAGATTGTTGCCTTGTCAAGACCTTCTGATTCTTTCTATAGAATAGCTATTGGAGAGTAGTAAAAGAGGTATTGAACTATGAAGTCCAAGCCATCACCTGCTCTCCTCAGCTCCAAACTTTGAATGAAACATTTGAATGGGGTGAGAAATGAGAAGTTTGTGAGTGCTGGTGATTTGGGTTCATAGTGGCATTGTGTGTGTGCATGATGAATGAATGAATGTGATTATAATTAAGTGATTCATAACACTCCTCATCCTAAGTGGAAGAATTCAGCATGTTGAAAAACCCAGGAGAGTTTTTAAGTAAGAAATTTCTCATAGGAATCAAATATCAATAAGACATCTGTGTGGCTAATCAAGGAGGTACAAGGCTACATTACTTCGTCAACAGGAATATTCCTTCTAGAAAGACATTACTAAAAGAAGAGCCATATGATTTTTTTTTTTTGCTGTATCTCAATTTCCATCTGTCTCATAAAATGAATTGTGTACATGTTGAACTCCAGGCACCCAGCCAGGACAGAAGCCTACCAAGGAGTTGAGAGCCCTCCCCTTCCTTGGGCTATTGGTGACATGCTCTCCTAGGAGCCAGGCATGGCCCGGGGAGTCTTCATGAAAATGTCTTGACTCATCTCACTGACATCTCAGTGCCTTGGGAGTGGGCTAGATCCAGAGCCTTTGAGTAAGGCTGCATAGCATTAATGGGGGCCAGGTGTATTTAGAACACTCTGTTTTCTTCCAAAAACTCCTTTGACTCACATTTGCAGATGCCAGATGGTAATTTTGCCAGTTCAGGCAAGATGCTGTTCACAGTTGCTTGTATTTCTCATGTAAATGGAGAAAGGGCCAGATAAATGCTTTCTTGCCATAGTGTGTTCAAGCAAATCAGGTGAAATGAAAACTCTTTCTCATTCTGTAAACAGAGTATAGAAAATAGGGAAACTGCTTCCAGCCAAGTTAAAACCAGCATGATTCTATTAAACCAAATGGTTGAGTAAGAACCAACGAACTCCTAGAGCCTTCTGAAAAATTAAGGGTTATTTTGAGCTGAACATTGCATTCTCTTTATTTTTTTCTGAGCAAAAGAAACTGAATCTGTTTTGTTTCTAAAGCCTCCTTGGTTGGTTTGCTATAAAATCATCAATAGATTTTTTTTTAGGAAAGAGATTTCAGAAACTATTTCTGGAGGAAAATTCTCTCCTTTTGCCTTTCCTTTTGTTTCCTGTCTTGTGGAAAGTCAGGGCTGTGACATGTTTGGTGTGGAGAAGGAAAGGTCATTGTGAGGGCACCTTCAACAGGGCCCTGTGTTCTCTCCCTTGCATTTCTTTGAGCACCACACTCTAGCTGTATGACTAGGGACATTTAATTCCCTCACCCATGAAATGGAGATAATACACATCTTCTGGGCTTCTCCTGAGTGGAGTGATGACATAAAATTACATAAAATCATGCTCTTACTAGGTGGACAGGCTCAGTAAGTATTACTTACATCTGAGTCTGAACATCAGAGCCCATGCTGGAATGGAGATGGAGGAGGACAATTCTTGCTCTTTTGGGGTCATAACATCAGCTGGGTGAGTAGTGTGGTTCCCCAGTCAATTACTCAGAAAACCTCACCCAGAGCCCATTATGGGCCAGGTACAGTGCTGGGAGCTCAGGAGAGAGAGGAAGACAACACCCACAGGCTTTCGAAGAGTTTATGGCCTAGTCAGGAGTGTCTTGGTCAATATTCTCACTGCTGAATGCAAAGGACCTGACCACACAACTACAGGAAGGAAGATTTATTTGCTGACAGTTTCTTGGAGATTCTAGGTTCAGTCCACATGAGACCAGAGTCTGAAGCTCTGAGCATGGTGGTGCGAAGTGGAGAGAGGAACATGAGGCCTCTGCTCTTCACATCGCAGAGGCAGGAAGCAGAGAGAACGAGCTAGGGGATCAGACACCATATAAAACCCCCAAGGCCACACCCCTGGTGACTCAGGTTCTCTAGCCACACCCTACCCGCCCTGCCCAGGTCACACCAAGATAAGTCCATCACAATGTATTTATCTACTGATGAGATTGCAACCCTCATGACTTAACTGTATCAAACCCGAGTTCTTTAGGGGTAATTCTATATCTGATCATACCAGGGAGAGGGGCATTCAAATAAGTGTTCAGGGATTAAGTGCCGCAACTTAGTCATGCATGGTCTTGTGTCACTTAACAGAAATGTACTGCTAGGTGATTTTACCATGTGTCAACATCACAAAGTGTCTTTATGCAATGTCAAACAGCTACCAAGTCACCAAGTGAGAGGAATTTTGCAGTTTCATCACCATCTTATGGGATCAATGCTGTATTGTAATTGACTGAAAGGTCATTATGTAGTACATGTCTGTACAAAGTAAAGAGCTGGCATAAAAGCAAGGGTTGACATAGTAAGGCTGTAGGTGAAGTCTGGTCTGTTGTCAGTTTTTGTAAATGAAGTTTTATCATTGTACATTTTGCTCATTTGTTTATGTATTGCCTATGACCACTTTTGCCCTTATGGTGACCTAGTTGTGTGTAGTCAATGCTGCTCAAAGTAACACATGCAGTCCTAAAAATCACCACACTATGCAAGATCATACAATAAGAACAATAGGGTGCCATGAATGGTGGTGCATGCCTGTAATCCCAGCACTTGGGAGGCTGAGACAGGAGGATCACAGGTTTGAGGTTAGCTTCAGCAACTTAGCCAAGACCCTCAACAACTTCGTAAGGCCATGTTTTAAAAAAATAGGGCTTGGAGTGCAGCTGGGAGGAAGAATGCACCTGGGTTTAATCCCCAGTACTACACAAATACACACAAAAAAAGACAGGGTACAACACTCTGAAACTTGGCCAGTGATGGAAAAAAACAAAAACAGATAAGCACCTGATAAAGATGTGTTTGAATTTGGAATCTTTAAGATGGAGAGCACCCTGCAATAATTAGGATGAACACTAGATGATTTTGTTACTATCCGACTCTGGGAGAGTGCATGGCATGCCTGGAAGACACACACACACACACACACACACACACACACACACACACACAGATAAGGGAGCATGTGGAGAAAGAGAGGCTCCTTGGCCAATGTGTTTATTGGATCCAAGGTGTTATGCAGACTGATTTCCCACTGGGAGTTTGAATTGCTGAGTTTAAAGCAAGCAGCCTTGAGTTCCAAGGTCACACAGAGGACTGAGAGGTAGTCATGGTGGAATCTCTGTACAATCTGCTCAGGGTATGTGGGTCAGTGGGGCCACTTAAACAGGCTGCATCCAGCTGTTCTGTAGGAAAATGGTCACCAGGGAGCAGTAGTATAAGACAGATGTCTGGATCAGTAACATTGAGGAGCTGATGGGAGGGAAATTGTACTGGAAATTGTGTCAAGGGTGACTGAGCCCTGCTCCTACTGTAAGAAAGTACAACTTAGATTCACAATGAATGGTGATACAAAATAGAATAGTAAACATTCACTACAAGATGGCAACACAGTTTATACAGGCTAAGTTATTAAGAAACAGAAACACTACAACAAATATGGTAGCTTAACTTGAGAATGACCTGGCATTTGCTTGTGGGAGTGAGTGTGTCAAGGACTGCTGCTAGTGAACTGTTGTGAAAGAGTAGAAGGAGATGGTCTGAAGTCAGATGGAAAGCGGTAGCACTAAATGCTCACAGTGGCATGGCTTATAACTGCCATTGTGACCTGAGCGTAGATGGCGAATGTTGAGGACTGAGAGTATTTTCTATATTCCAACCTGTTTTGTTTCAGCTGGATGTGGCTCTCTGCTTTCACTTAGTGTTGCTCACAGAGGAAATTGCATGAAGCAAATGTGAAATTTGTGTTATGCTCACATCATTCTCTAATACACGAATCACACTGGAACAAATTCATGTTCTGAAGCAAGCATTACCGCAAAATTGATTGCTGTTGCAGTAGAGACCCCAGATCTTAACATACATACTCTCCCTTTCTTAAAGTATTGGCTGACCCCTGGCCCAAAACCTGAGGGTCAAGAAGGCTCCCAGAGGGTGTCATGTCTTAATTGTGTTCAGGGGCTTGGCAAGTGACACTGGGGACCAATAATGCTTTGCCATTTTTTTATTCCCTCACTCATGCATGTCTCTGCATTCACTCATCTCTGACTCCTTTGCCGTGGGTAATGCTCTCACCTTCGCTTCAGAGGGAACCATGATTGTAGCGCTGCATAGTCAGCCTTACAGGTCAGAGATGCTCTTCTGATTTAAGAGCCCTCAAAAGTGCTCGAATCTGGGAATGGCACAGGTGACTCCTTCCCTATGGAAATATGGATGAGTGGCCAGATGGGTAAGCAGAGCACCCATCGGGGTATCACAGTCCCCGACTATCTTCCCACTTACCTCCTGCTACACATGTGCGGTCCACTTCTTTCCTGGGGTCTGGCCCCCTCAGACCTATTTGGCCTCCTCTCCCCAAACTATGTGAAATTGCCCTTGATTTCCCTCTGAGAGAAGTCTGAGAAAAGATGTGTAAAGCTATTTCAAAGAGATGTGCTGGTTTGTAGATAAACACAATGGACATCATATTCTTGACCTTAGGCTGGACGTGGTGGTGGCAGGCCTATAACTCCAGTACTTATGAAGCTAAGATAGGAGGATCTTAGCATTCAGTACTCTACATGGCAAAAGGAATGTTGCAGACATGAGTAAATTAATAATTTCAGAAGGGGCAATTATCTGGAATTATCCAGGTGGATCCAGAGTCATCAGAAGGGTTTTTTATAAGCAGGAGGTGGGGAGGTAAAAGGAAGGAAGAGGTGAGACCCAGGAAGCAGAGAGTGGAGTGGTGCACTTTGAAAATGGAGGAGGGACCAGGAGCTGAGGAGCCTGGAAAGACAAGGAAACAGATTCTCCCTGGGAGCCTCTAGAAGGAGCACAATCCTGCCAACAACTCGATTGATGCTTCTGATCTAAAACTGGGAAACTGGGATAGACTACATTTGTGGTGCTTTAAGACACTAGATTTGTGATTGATGGAGAGCAACAGGAAACTAATAGAATCCCCTCCCTCCCTGGCTCCTTCCTTCCTCTTTTCTTCCCTCCCTTTCTTCTCTTTCTGTTTGCCTCTGTCCACCCTTTCACTCCTCGTCCCCTTCCTCTTCCCATGTCTTCCCTGGCAGTCCTTCCCTTTGGGAAGAAAACAAAGCACAAAAAACCACAAAACAGTAAAAGACCCGATGATTTAACAGTGATGCCTCTTTTGGTTTGTATTATTTTAAAGTTTTCTGCTGATTATTATGAGCTCTGGTGAAAAGATTAATTCAGTTACTGTGATTTATTTCCTTGTCTCGACTTCATAAACATCACAGAGATACAATAATATAGTTATACATCCCCTGGGCTCCCAAATGCCCAGTAATTACAAGTGATTCATGGAAATGGCTTCATGAAGAAGGGATTGTATTGTGCTCCATGGTAAGCAATCATTTATTGAGCTTTAAAATGCCTTTAGAAATGATATAATGGGATCATCAATTAAAAGTATGTTTGGGAAAAACTCTGGAACTGTCAGTAGTAATTCTTCTTCACCCAAACTCTCCTTTCCAAAGCTCCCATCTTCTATGTGGAGAGAGATGCCTGTCCTCCTTTGTTTCTTGGTATTAGGAATTGAACCCATGGGCCTTCTACCTCTAAACTACACATCCAGTCCTTTTGATTTTTATGTATATTTTTACTTTTTATTTTGAAACAGGGTCTCACCAAGTTGCTGAGGGTCTCATTATGTTGCTCAGGTTCTCACCAAGCTGCCATGGCTGATCCTTCTGTCTCAGGCTCCCTACCAGGATTACAGGTATGAGCCACTGTGCCTGGCTCCTGCCCTCCTTCTAATCCCTCCCGATGCTGGCAGTGCTCCTTGAGGAGAGCCTGCAGCCTCCCCCAGTGCCAGGTGCAGGTCCAATGGCCAGCCTTCCAGAGCCACAGGACTGTGGTTTCTTTCACAGCTTGATCATCCATCATTTGATTAGAGCAAGGTTAGCGCACTGACATGTCCTGGCTAATGTGTCCGATGGTGGATGGAGATGTGCTGGGCCTCCTTGGGCAGTGGCCTTGCTGTCCATATTATTGATGCTCAGCTCTGCTGCTAACAGATGGCCAACAGTGGCCTTCAGGGCAATTGGGTCTTTAGTGGCAAATAGTGCTTCCTACACGTGACTTGTAAAAGTCGTTCTTTCCCTCTGGTGTGGCTAGAAGAGACCTTTACCTTCAAAGCTCCACTGTGTAGGCTGCTTTCCCCTCTGATATTTTGTAGAACAAACAAGGAAGGCCTGTGCTCCAAGCTTGCTTCCTTGGTCACCTGCCCTCCTCTCTTCTCCCTAGAGCTGTTTTCCTGATGGAGTCCTAGCCTAGGAAAGTCTAAGGCTGAACATGACCAGCCCCAGAGGTCACCCTGTGTTTCTCCTACTGTCTCTGCCCTCTCTTTCTCACGCTTTCCTGGGAGACAGCCTGCTTCTCCTCACAGATCACCCTTCTGCTGCATTCTGCAGCCTGTGCTTTCTGGGGACCCACTGACCCCTGTATGTTCCTTGGCTTCCCAGAGACACCTTTCTTTTCTGTTAAGCAGATCAACCTTTTCCTTCTTGAAACACTATTTCACTTCATTCTATGCTCCTGGCATTCCATGACTTCTATCTCCCTCTTCATATCCAAATGCTTTCATTTCCCTGCCTCTTTTTCCCTCTGACACCCTTGTAGTCTTGCTCTTAACCCCAAGGTTCCACCAGAAGCTGCACCCACTTAGTCCTTCCCTCTCCCATTAGGTAAAGTCTTTGCTAGGTCTTCTTGGTCCATGCTATTTTGGATGCTGTAGATCGTACTGCCCTGTCCACCACAATTAAAAACTCATTTACACCTTACTTCTAGGCTGTCTTCAAAACCCTCCATACTCTCATTCCTATTGATTTTTCCCTATACTTTATCATATATTGTTTATTCTACACTATCTGTATCTTTCTATCTATCCATTTTAGTCATTCTGGTTTCTGCACCCTTCTCTCACACATGATGTTTCTTTGTACCTTTCTGAATTTGCACATAAATTGTATTCAAAAGAATTCACTTAGTTACCTGTCCTGGACAAGTGTGGTACCACCAAGCAGGCAAATGGATTTCTGCTTTCACCGAGCTTATAGTCTGTTGGTGAAGGCCAATGTTAGACCAGTAAGCACATAAACAAGGGTGGAATTTGCACATGCAGTAAGGGATTCAAAGCATAATAGTATCTTGAGAGAATATTAGGGTTGGAAATAAGGGTAGAGCGAGGAATCTAACTAATTAAGGAGGTCAGAGGAAGCTGTTGAAACAGGAGTTGAAATCTGATGTTTGGGTTGAGCATGGTGGCACATGTCTGCAATCCCAGCACTTGAGAGGCTGAGACAGAAGGAGAGCAAGTTCAAGGACAACCTCAGCAATATGGTGAGACTCTAAGCAACCTATAAAGACCCTGTTTCAAAAAATAAAATAAAAAGGGTTGGGGGTGTAGCTTGGAGGTAGAATGCTCCTGGGTTCAATCCTCACTTTCGTGTGCTTGTGCACACACACATGTGAAATCTAAAGTTTGGTTAGAGGTTAAACAGATGCAGAAGATGAGTGAAGAGCTTCATGAGAAGCTGAAACAGCATGTGCAAAGACCCTGTGGTGACAGAGATGGAGAAAGGGGGAGGCAGAAAAGGCTAGAGGTGGGTGGGGACCTGAATATGCACCCTGATATTGAGGGCTATCAAAGAAGGCAGAAGAAGAGAGCCTGGTCAGACTTGCCTTTTGAAAAAACCCTGTTCAGTCAGGCTCCACCCACACAGTCAGTTCCCTTGCATAGACTGCACCCTTTTGAGACATGCCCCAGCTAAATTACATCACCCTGCTCTGAGCTGCAATCAAGAGCAACAGCTGGCACTGAGAGGAGGTGTCAGTGGCTAGGTGCAGGTTGCTGTGGGTAATTGGAGGTTAAAAAAAAAAAAAAAGGAAAAAATGGCTCGCTTAATTGCATTCTAAATTACAGGCATTGTTCAGTCTGTTTCTTAAAGAACTTGATGCATTTAAGAAGAAAAATCTTTTCTCGAGCACAGGAACTGTGGGGGAAAGGTACAAGAGGGATGGTTTCACCTGTGCTTCTGAAAACTTGCTCGGACTGTCATTCTGCAAGTGCATATCTGAGTGGTTTGGTCAATTATTTTCATGGTGCATGTGCCAACAGTAATAAACTCGGAAAACTGAAACACACGAGTCTGCAGTAATTGTTTTTTAGATCGCCTAATAATTCACAATAATTGCTTGTGAAGCATTTCCCCCTCCTTGTCTACAGGGGTAAATACATTAGCACCACATTCTCCTATACTATTTTACAATCCATTAGCATAATAACCCATTGTAACGTAAGTTCTGCTGCTGTAGGAAGTGTGTGATATTGGTCCATTAGACACTTTTGTCGTGTATACAAGCAACTAATGGTGCTATTTATGAGCATCCTGTTAACTTGGTATATTCTTGTTACCAACTAATAGATTTAGAGCATGAGGTGCTGCTTGATAAAAGTTATCCAGCACTAACCACCCACCATGACTCTACCCTTATGCTTGCTTGAAAATTGTTTTCAGCCCCAAGTGAATGGCAAAGTCATCTTGATAAATTTAGCCACAAGCCAAGTTATAACCAATATTCACATAATGCAATCAAATTAGATCTTCAAGCCTCTAGTTTCATCATTAGCATGTGCCATTTCTTCCTCAAACCTTGTCATTAAGTAGCATGTTAGAAATAGATATTTTCCCCTTTTATATATTTATTAGGTCTCTGGGGCTAAATTAGGAACTTTGTTATGGTACACATCTGTTTATTCTGAAATTAGAGTGGCTTTAATGATACCTGATGAAAAAAGGAATTGGTTAACAAAACTGATGGAATAAGTGGCAAATAAGATATCATTATTATTTATCCAAGTACTATTATAATCCAAGAGTTGTATAATTAGCCAGATTATACAGAGGAAAATTAGACACTCATTATTTATTTGGACATTTTGTGGGTTTCTGCAAGAATTTTCACTGCACACATGAGATTAATTCTTCTCGAAGTTTATATCTGGCTTGCCACAAATTGAGAATTTCATATAAATGCTCATTTTTCCAATTAGCAATAAGAAACCCATGTTTTGCTGTGGAGAGCAGTGAGTCATGGGTGCACACAGACCCAGAACAATGTGTTCTGTGATGGCCAGGACATGGAGACACTCCTGGGCTTGTTGGACCCAGTTGTTCTGAACTTAGTTGCATGTCAGAGTCACACAGGGAGCTTTACCAGTCAGAGGACTGGCCCCACCTCTAGGGATTCCAATTTACTATGTAACCAGGATGGCCCTGACTGCAGAAGCTTGAGCAGGGGTCAAAGACAAAAGCAGCTGGAGTGCCATTCCTGCTTCTGTCTGCAGAGCTGCATCTGCCAGGGACAAGGGACCATAGCACACTTCTCCACTGAGCCGAGAGTCACTTTCTCCCCCAAGCTGCTCCTGACCAATCAGACATGACAAAATGAAGCCCTGGCTTGGGGTGTAACTTTAAAGGCATCATCGATAGAGAATTCTCTGGACAGTTATTTAATCTGTTGGGTACCAGGCACTCTCAGAGAACCTAGGAACATAAGAATAAACTGGTATGTTTGGTAACATGATGGAGAAAAGGAGAGGAGAGGAGAGGAAAGAGAGAGAGAGAGAGACAGAGAGAGAGACAGAGAGAGAGACAGAGAGAGAGAGAGAGACAAAGAGAGAGAGAGAAAGAGAGAGAGAGAGAAAGGAGGTCAGATGAAAGAAAGGGGGTGGGGGAGAGAAAGAGAGGAAAAGAGAAAGAGAGGAGAAACTACATAGAAGATTGCAAATTATTTCTCAGGTAAAAGCAGACTTGAAGCTAGGTAGACATTGGCAATTTCAAGTCCTACAAAGACCTGCTCACACATGAGGAGCCCTGGTTCCCCCTTTGGAAGAGATTCTAGAGGGAGCCCATCTAGCCTGGGAAGTAATTCTGCACACCCAGGTACCAGACCCTTCTTCTCTTGTCTTACCTTTTCATTTGCAGCAGTTAAGATTGTATCTTTCTTAAGATATGAGGACACTGGCAGAATTTGCCTTCCTTGGAATCTACTCTTTGCCATGCCCAGTGTCTGCTTTTAACACTGGTGGTCCTTATGCCTTGAGACGCTCATAGTCCACCTGCTCAGCTCAGTTTGAAGAGCAGCCACCTGAAAAAGATCCTCAAATCATAAAATGTCCCCTCTTCTCATTGCCCCTCTGTCCATGGCTCCCATCAGAACTGAAGTGCTTAGACTCTACCTCCTTTTCTGGAGGATACTCCTCCGCACAGGCTGTACACGGGAGTAGAATAATGATGTTCTGAAGGAATTCTTACTCCCACAGGGGAAGCCCTCAGTGCCAATCTGTTGACACTTCTCATTCTCTCTGCCACTTTGAATAAATATATTTAAGATAGGATTACTTTTTTGTGAGTCCTTGGCTTGAGTCACAAAACATTTCTATTCAGCTATGTGCTGCTACTGTTTATCTCTACAAAATAAATATTAAAATTGTGTTTAAATCTCATATTAAATTTATATTCATGCTATTATGATTTTATTTCTGTCAAATGATATTCAACTTTTAGATATAAGGCAGAAATGAGAGCACATAAGCAAATACTAGTTATTATTTTATCTGCTCTTGATCATCTCCTTAAGATTTTGCCCTGGGTGGGCTCCTTCTCACATGCAATGTATATAATGAATCCTGGAGAGATCAATAGAGCTCCTTGGTTCATGTGGGTGTCCAGGTAAGAAGTTTATGTTAATGAATTATTTTCTCCCATTACTTAAGACACAGATGGCTGGGGCAGTGAATCCTTCGCCCTCTGTAGTTGTTGGGTATCCAGATGGTGTGAGTAATCAACAGCTGGTAGGACATGGCATTGTTCTCCAGCAGTATCAATGGTAACTGCCAACATCCACACATAACTAGCTTTTCTTACAAACAGTGGCCAGTTTTCCCATGTGTGAGATGTTGGAGTCCAGCTTTGTTTTCAAAACCAGCCTCTGGCTTGGTCATCACACAGTTCTTTGATACCATTCTGCAACATCCCTTCATGCTATAGCAACAATAATAATTGTGGTGACTAGACCTCGTTTTGTGTGTGTGTGTGTGTGTGTGTGTGTGTGTGTAGGTTACTGAAAGTTAAACCAGAGGTGGTGTACCTCTGAGCTACACTCCCAGTCCTTTTTACTTTTTATTTTGAAACAAGGTCTTGCTAAGTTACTGTGTGCTGGACTTGAATTGCAAACCTCCTGTCTCCACCTCCCAAGTACTGCAATTCTAGGCATGCACAATTGTGTCTGGTGACCTCTTTATTTTTGAAACTTTGATTGTAGAACTGGTGTGAGGAAAGGCAATATAATTCATAAATTTCAAATGAGCTTCTATCTCTAGAAGTGGACACCCTCTTTAGTTTTGGGAGTAGTCAGTGATAGGACTTTGGGCAGTATAGTATGACAAAGACATGGGATCCCAAGCCAAAGGCTTGACTTTGACTTTCTTCTTTTTCTTTGCTTCAAATATACCAATTTTACTTCTTAATAGCAGTTGACACAGTGAATCTTATTGTTTATACAGTGGTTGACTGGACAAAAGCAATGACAATGGCAGCATTAATGACCAGTTAAATCCCTGCACAAACTTCCAGCATTTGACATGCTAAAATGCAACTTATCTTAAGAAAAAAACACAAACATATATCTGGAGCTTTGTAGCCCAATGCAGTATAAAGGGCTGACTTTAGTCACAGTAATGCCCAAAGAAGTAGCATTTCTTGCTTTTTGATGCTATTGGACAATATTATCAAAGCTGAGAATTAACACAACTACTTTGCAAAAGATGCATAAGTTCTGTGATGAACAGTCTCCATAATTATTTTATTGGAACTGATGAATGGGTACTAATATTTTACACATTTCACACATGAGAAACAGAGACCTAGAGGTATTGTTTAGCATATTTAAAGTGTCAAGGACTTAGTGATGGAACTGAGATTCAAAGGGATCTGTGTCATTCCCACATTCATTTTCTCACTCAGGACCCTTTATTCCCTACGGGAAATGATTCTTAAATAACGTGGAAGATACTGAGACAGGAGGATCATAGGTTCGCAACCAGCATCTGCAACTTAGTGAAGTACTGTTTCAAATAAAAAATAAAATAAGGCTAGGGGTGTAGCTCAGAGGCAGAATGCCCCTAAGTTCAATCCCTAGTAACATAACACACACACACACATGTTCCTAAAGTTGATAGGAACTTTTAGCTGTTTTATAAACTATATGCAAAGAAAGGTAAAGTAAAAAGAATAGCTATCTTTCAGTTTGGGCTTAATCACTTGCTTCTTTTGTGTCCTCAAACAGCAGGTACACAATTTAGGATTTTAATATCCTCATCTAAAATAGAGGGCTAGCCGGGCTTGGTGGCACATGCTTGTAATCCCAACATTTGGGAGGCTGAGACTGGAGGATCCAGGTTCGAGGCCAGCCTCAGATATCTAGTGAGGCACTCTGCAACTTAGCGAGACCTTGTTTAAATAAAGAATAAAAAAAAAAGGGCTGGGGGTATAGCTCGGAGGTAGAATGTCCCTGAGTTCAATCCCCAGTACTGGAAAAAAAAATAGAGGGCTAATGATACCTAGCTTGAATGAGATGCTGGGAAAGCATTTTATAGCTTAAACACACTCTGTGAACAGGCTCTGTCAGCAGTTGCATATTCTTTCCTTGGTTCTATCTTAGTTAATCTTTTCATTATCTTGAAGACAGGTAAGTTATAATCACACATTTGTAGACAACACAAGTCTGAGAAAGATGATGAATTTTGCTGAGTGAGGTAATTAGGATACATGTAGGCTGAATTAAGAGATTAATATTCATGATAAAATTTAACTCTTTGAGCCTGTAATGGTGGTACATGCCTGTAATTCCAA
Source organism: Graphiurus murinus (assembly GCA_004027655.1). Taxonomy (NCBI): domain Eukaryota; kingdom Metazoa; phylum Chordata; class Mammalia; order Rodentia; family Gliridae; genus Graphiurus; species Graphiurus murinus. Next base: position 132,338 of record PVLC010001174.1, on the reverse strand, counting down.
TACTTGGGAGGCTGAGACAGAAGGATCAAGGATTTGAGGTCAGCACATGGTAACAGTGAGACCCTGTTTCAACAGAAATAAAAACAAAAAGGGCTGGGAGTGAATCTCAGTGGTAGAATGCTCCTGAATTCAATTTTCAGTAAAACATACACACACACACACACACACACACACACACACACACACACACACACCACACGCACACACACAACCTTTTTGGAAAGTCACGTAGTTATGTAGCTTTGGATCCAGCATATGGATCCAGGAAATCTGGGTCCTTTAATTCTGCACCATAGTGCAAAGTTAAAAAAGCTGTAACAGTTTTTACCACATTAATAGAAATATTGCATCTAGATGAGAATTAGTGAGTCTCAGTCAACATCCTCTTGGATGGTCTGCAGATTTCAATGTTTATATCCATATGTTGAGAGGCTGTGACAAACCAGAGGACAAGCAGGGAAGAGCACATCCAAAGACATGTTTAAGGGAACACAAAAATCTTGAGATTAGAGAAGAAATTTTACAGTATAGCTGTCTTCACATATTTGCTTTAGAGAACTCAGAATTGAGCTCCAGAGAGCCCAGTCCAACACATGGATGGATGTTAGAGGGAGGTAGTTTCTGTTCAGCAGAACTTGTTGCAGACCTGTCTACAGACAAAATCTGATAAAAACTGTTCAAACTGAGAACACTTCCATCAGGAAAGCTGAGCTGTTAGGAGATTTCTACACAGGTGGGAAAATCCATTGGAGGACTTCTAATCCTTTCCCACCTCAAGCATCTCCCGCTCCATTCATTTATCCTTAAGTGCAGACATTCTTTTTGTTGTTGTTGTTTCCAAGTATTTATTAACTTCTGAGATGATGTGCCCATTTTCTTTTTTTTAATTTTTAAAATTTTTATTAATTAGTGCATTGTAATCATACATCTTTGTTAGGTACAAGCTGATAAAGGCATACCTGCACACATTTCTCATTTAACCCATTCCTCAATTCCCACCCCACTCCCTTGTCCTCCCTCCTTCTCAAGTTCAGTTTACTGATTGACTTTGATATATTTGTGAAAGTACATCATGTGCATTAGGGGGCCCCCTCCCTCCCTTCTACCCCGTCCATCACTTTCAGTTAAGTCAACTTCTTTGCTTATATAGGGCTTCTCCTTTTTCATCTGGAGTCCCTCTTATGCCCCGTCTTCTCCCTAGCATCCACATATTAGGGAGAACATATGCTTTTTTTTACTTTTCATGACTGACTAATCTCACTTAACATAATGTTTCCAGTTGCATCCATTTCCCTGCAAATAACATGATTTTGTTCTTCTTTATGGCTGAGTAAATTCTTTGAGGTAACTCCCAAGGTTAAAGATAAACTGGGCTTAAGATGTGTATATTTCATTGATGTAGCAGCCATAGCTGACTGGGGCAAGGTTAAACATCTGAACCAAACTGGCTCCATTCTCTGGAATTTGGAATTGGTTGTCTTTCTGGACCTGGGAGGTACTGGAGCCATGGGGCTGGGCCAGCCATTTCTAGTTCTTTAGCAGAAGGCCAAGAAAAAATACATAATGCATATGTATCATAGGATGCAGAAATGAGAAAACCCATGACCCAAGCAAGGTAATGACAGAGAGACCAAGAGATGATGAAGTACTACTTTGGTCCCAAAGGCTTACAAACTGTGGATTCCTGGTCCCCAAACCCAGTTGGAGTTGCTGCTTCTGGGTACAAGGAGACACTATTGGGGCTCCTAGTTTGCTCTCATTATTTTGCTCAAATCAATCTGAGTAAGTGTCTGTAATTTGCCACCTGGAGCTATTTTACTTTAGGAAATTCTTTTTTGATGAGGTGACTCTTCCTTCTTGGTATAAAAAACTTTCTTTCATAGCCTTCAGTGGGCCACTTAATAGTGACAAGTCATTACAGGTACACAATTTCTCTCAAGATATAATGGTTATAATTGATTCAAAAGTACTTTAGTGCAGAAGGGCCAGGGCTATCCAAATGTCAGACTAAATTATAAAGTGAGCAGAACCAAAATGCCACAGGATGTACCTATTCATAATTTATGAGTAGCAGGATCAGATCAGTCCATAAAATGAGCTAGAACAATTTTTTCAGGGTTTCATATGTTTTCATTTAAAATATATCTGGGTAGCGGTGAAGCATTGAAGATAAAATTACAAAAGAGAGAAGCATTTTTATCATATCCCAAGAACCTCAGGTTTTGGAGCATGTACTGGGAGAAATATCATTAGTCCATGTGTGTCTCTATCAGCCTATGGGGATCTCAGCCATGAATATTTTAGTCAGGACACTGGTCCTTAGGAGGATCTGAGGCTGCTGTGGAAGAAAAGAAATTTCACGTTTCCTTCAGGAGAGACACCTCTGAGATGTGGATGGTAAAAGGAATCCTCCTAGGTTTTTGAAGCAGACCCCTGCCTGCCAAGAATAAACCCAAAATCAAAATTATTCAAAATGGATCTACATGACAACTTTTTCAGTCATGTTGCTGAAAGATTTGTTTTGCTGGGCCTGCATGGCAGATAGGATATAGATTAGTGAGCAAAGAAATGCTTTGCTGAGTGGGCTGGACATTGCTGATAAAATGTTTGTTGGAAACATATACTTCAGGTCTCGCTTCTGCACCCCTTCCAGGGGTTGCCACGCTGGCAGACAGCATTTCCAGCTTTAGCATTTGTGGAAAAGGAGCTGAAGTATTTGTCATCATTAAGGCTCCAGATTGTTTGCTGGGAGTCTCAACCTTCGGGCCATATTGTAACTCATGGAGTTTGACCTGCATCTCTCTTAAAGTTCAAGTAAGATGCGGAACAGGTGTCCTTGACATTTGTAGAACAGATATATTCCCACATCCCCATTGTTTTACTTTATGAAATTAGAGACATGTCCTCTAGAAAGAAATCCACTATTTGGTGAGGAGGTAGTGTTGATGGTCCTCATTGCATTCTCATAGTGGCGTCCTCCAAAGACCATCATTTACTGATGCCCGCAGAAGTAGCAGTTCACCCTCAGTCTGTTTTCTTTAATGCAATTTCCTTGCATTGGGGTGTCTCCTTAAACACCTGACAGCTGTGGTCTTGTGTTCCATATACTATAAAATTATCTTCCAAACTAGGAATCCTTATGCTATACTGATGATTCTAGTCCCCTTCTCTATTAATCTGTTCTACTCATAATTTTATTTTACTTTTATAATTTTATTGGTGTAACAAATTATTATGGGATTAAAAGTGAGACAAACACCTATGCACACAGCACTAAGTGTATTTCCCTCTATAAACCCGTCCTCTCTTTCTCGCCTGCCTCCCCATACATGTTAGTGAGTTGGTAGTAAAACCTTGTATGGACATAACCTTATTTGAGCTTCTTACTTCCTCCATCCTCATTTTCCCCTCTGCATCTACCTCTATAATGCCCTTCTATGATTCTACTGGTGTCTCTCCTCATTTGACTGAGGTTCCTTTTGCTTCCTATTTTTGTTCTACTTCCATCTGTGCGAGAACACATAACACCCTTGACTTTCTGATCTACTCATGATTTTAATTCTTTCTCGTTTATGATAATATACACCAGTTCAAATCTCCCTAAACATCATAGTTGTGATAATAGTATGCAAGTGGAAATCCTAGTGGGTATAAGGAAATATTATTATTATTTTAAAACTAAGGAGCAGAACAAAAAAATAAAACCTGAGAAATATAGCTATAATCAACTAAATTAGAACTATACAGATTCATAAGATATTATCAATGAACTAAGAAAAATGAGTTTGAATTTACTAAAATAACAATCTTCTCTACAAAACTACATAATGTCATGTTTAATTTTCAGCCCATTGTTTTGAGTCTAGATAAACATGAGTTAATGATCATCCTATGATTAGTAAAATGACCTTTTCCTCAAGGTTGGTTTGGGAGGGAAAGGAGGCTTAACCTGTAGAAGTTTGTGCTTGATGCTTCTGTTTGGCTAGTAGTATGAAATACAACATTCTTTTGCCTGAGAGGGAAAGTGAATATTTTGAGAAATAAGGAAAAAAAACCCTTGTGATGTTAACTAGATTCCTCAGAGATATGATACTAAGGTTCTGTTTGTTTACCTGAATTTTAATAAGTAGCATTTGGAGTTTCTGTTCAATTTCCCTATTTTCATCTTTTATTATATGCATCCGGTGAGAATAATAGAATTTCTGTAGTTCTAGAGACTTAGCATCTTATGGATTTAGTTAAACTTATTATAACATACTTAGATATTCCGTATCCTCTTCCTCTATGGTCTATACTGTGTCCTGTATGTGTTTAATGAGGCACACTTCATTTCTCAGAATGGAGAAGCTCTGTCACAGTAGTCCCCTCGGCTCCACTGACATTCCTGTGACAGAGACACCCTAGGCACCAAGCTTTCCTTATTTCTCTGATGACAACCTTCTTTACATTCATCCAGGGCTCACCATGTACCAGACACTGTGCCACATGCTGAGCTAGCACTCTCCCGACCAATGCTCTAAGTAATTTATTCCCAAGTCACAGATGGGGGAACCAAAGCTCAGCAGGTGAATTAAGGCTCTCAAACCTATACCACTAGTGGTAAGTGACTGAGCCAGATCTCAAAATCACACCAGTGAACCAGTCATGGTGGCACATTCTTGTAATCCTAGTACTTGGGAGGCTAAGACTGGAGTATCAGAGAAAAAAGCCTCAGCAACCTAGTGATACCCTGTTTCCAAGTAAAGAAATCAGTCTGGGGGTGTAGCTCAGAGGTAGAATGCCTCTGGGTTCAATTCCCAGTAGCACACACATTAAAAAAAAAAAACCAACAAAAACCATACCAGTCCCTCCCTATCAAGGCCCACAGTCAGAATCACTTTTCTCAAAATTACCTCTTTTCTCTGCTTGCCATTCTATGTTTTATTTTTTACAACCACTTTATGGAGGTATGATTGACATACAAAAAGATGTACTTATTTAATGTATACAACTCGATGAGTTTGGAAATACATATACATCCATGAACCATCACAACAATCCATGCAATAAGTATATTCATCACCTCTAAGTTTCTTCCCTATTATTATTATTTTTATGTATGTGATAAAAATACCTGAAATAAGATGTATTATCCTAGGAAATTTTAAAGATTCCATAGGAAGTATACTGTACAGTTGATCTTTAGGACTTACTCTGCTGTGTAATGGAAATATTCTTTCTTTGACTAGTACCTTTTTGTTTCTTCCCCACTCAGCCCCTGGCAATTTTGATTCCACTCTTGTTTCTGAGTTTGACTATTTTAGATTTATCATATGAGTGGTATCATGCAGGCTTGTCCCTCTGTGTCTGGTTTATTTCACTTAGTACACGGTCCTCTGGGTTTATTCATGTTGTTACAAATGGTAGGATTTCTTTCTCTTTAAAAGCAGTAGTAAGCCAGGTATGGTGGGGCATATCTGCAATTCCAGAACTTGGGAGGCTGAGACAGGAGGATAACAAATTTGAGGCCATTCCTACTAATAGTGAGTACCCAACAACTTAGACCTTGTTTAAAAAAAAAAAAGAGGGGAGGGGTGCTGAGGTACTTGAAGCTCAGAGTTAGAATGTCCTTAGGTTCAATTCCTAGTACTAAAAAAACTCAGTAATATTCATTATATGTATATACCACATTTTCTTTACTCATTCATCCATCAATGGACATGTTTCTTGGCTATTGTAAATAATACTGCAATGAACGTGAGTGTGCAGGTATCCCTTAAATACACTGATCCCACTTCCTTTGGATTACACTAGAGGTAGGGTTTCTGGGCCACATGGCAGCTCTCTTTGTGATTTTTGAGCCTTCAGACTATTTTACATAGTGGGTGCACTCATTTACATTCTGAATGTTAGCATAGGAGAATTCCTTTTTCCTCACATTCTCAAGAATATTTGTTATCTTTTCTTTTTAAATAGTAGTTACCCTAATTTAGGTATCATTATATACCAGAGCTATTAGATGACTCCACATTAAAATAAGCATACTGAGGATGACCAAAACCAAGCATTTGATCAAGAACTTTGTCCAGAGGAATTTTGACAGAGTATACACCTTAGCCAGGCTGGTTTCTATGTTTGAAGACATCAAGAACATAGTAGATTGTTATCTTCTTTAAAAGACCTCATGATAAACCTGTCATGTATCATTGACCTAAAGAGGACAGTTGTATCCCAGAGGGGAGCATCTGTTTCTAGGATTTTCTATAAATAATTAATTTGATTAATGGCTCTTTCTATTGAGAATAGAAATCTTGGCATTGCTCAAGACAGGGATACAGTTCTTACTCCTACTTTCCAGGTATTTTCCTAACTGGACCACTTACCTGGATAACTTATTCATTTATACTTTTTTATTTAATTTTTATATATCTCTGGAACTTCATATAGGCAAGGTGTATAACCCCAGCCTGTGGGATGTTTTTGCCTAAAGCAGGGCAGAGGGAAACACTTTTCTCCTAAATAAGCATTGGGAACCTTTGTACTAGGATACTCACAAGCATTTGAGATAAACTCTCAATTAGAATATGGCAACAAAGGTCATCCTGAGGCCCAGGGACTCTGTTACTGCTAATGACATCATTCAGTTATCCAGTTCAGAGGATGGCAACACCCTAGTGTGGGACCAGGATGTAATGCCAGGCTGCATTAACTCACACAGGCCAGCTCAATAATCAATAGTTTGGGAAACAAAAAACAGAATTGAATTAATTTATCCACTCACTCAAGAGGGTGCCTCTGGGAGCTTGAAGAAGAATTCTCCTTACAGAAAAACTATGTCCCTAATGTTGAGACAAGAACTCATTGATTTTAGACAGAAGTCTTTCTTAGAGGCTGGAAAACCCTCCAAGAAAGTTTACTTACACAGGTTTTCTTTATATTGTCCATGCATGAAAGTTTAAAAAAATTTTGGTAGAAATTTTTAAGTACAGTGTTGTAGTTTATAGTACAGTATTATAGCAAATATACAAATCAGAACAAAAAGAATGAGTGCAGATTTGTCCCATCCCTACATACATGCAACTTTGCAACATGATTTTGTTATTCTTCCAAGAGCTAGAGGTATTTTTCTCTATTCATTTGGATCTGACTGGCCTGGTAGCTTTTCTGACCAATTTGAACAGGGAAAAAGTGTTTAGCATAGGAGTTCTTAGTCTACACTTGGAGAAGATTTGCAATAAGTCTTCTTACACTCTTGCTATCCTGAGACCTCTGTGGAAAGAAGCCTGGGATAGTCTCCTTGTGGGTGAGAGAACACAGGGAGCATAGAATCCCAGCTTAGGCTCCATACACGACCCTGCCTGCCCATAGTTTATGATGTGAGCAAGACAACCTGGGACCTCCAGCTCCAGCTCACCCACCAGCTGCCTGCAAAATTACTGTTAACCCACATATATGTGAGCAATAAAAGAACCACTATTATAAGCCTTTAATTTACATATGCTTTTATATATCAAGAGATAACAATTATGTATATTATACCCGCCCAAAACACATACACACACTTTAAAAATGTAACTACCTTGGGTGGTGGGATTATAGGTGATTTTAATTATCTTTTTATACTTTTATATACTTTTCTCATAAACCTGCATTAATTTAATGATATGATTACAATTAATGATATTGAACATAGTACTGATTTTAATAAAATAACTCTTTGTAAACAACTAGTCACTGATGGGCCAGCTCAGTCCTTTCCCTTAGGGGGACCCTACAACAGTACATTCCAGTTATCAGCTATTGTTTAATAAGCCACTGCAGGACTTAGTAACACAAGACAAGCACCACCTCGTTATGCACATGACTTTGTGGATCAGAATATTTGGGGGGACATGAGTGTTTCATGGTGGCTGAGGTCTCAGCAAGGGTCCTCGCATGTGAGTGAGGTGGAGCTGGTGGAGTGCAAACCTCCAACATGGCTCTTATGGCCGCATTTCTGATATCTGGGCTGAGCTGGGCGGGACAGCAAAAGCTGGCAAGGACTCTCTCTCTCTTTCTTTTCATAGATTTTCCGAATGTCCAGTTGAGCAGCAAGGTCTCAGGGTACTCAGATTTCTTACATGATGGTTGGCTTCACCAAGAGCAAATATTCCCAGAGGTAGAAGCCACAAAAATTCTTACAGCCTAGTTCCAGAGGATTCACAAAGTCACTTTGCTTGCATTTAATCGGTCAAGCAAACCACTCAATCTATTTCAGATGCAAGAGAGGAGGATTACTACTAAATGTGCTTAGTAGCAAAAATTTTTACGGCAAGCTTTAGTCTATATGGTGAAACTTTGAGCCACAAATTATTTATATTTTCCACATGTCCAAAATATACTTACTCTTCTCTAAGGGCCCCCTGTAAATTATATCTAGTTACAGCATTAGATGTCAAGGATCTCTTCATTGGAATCAGATCAGTGTGTAGATAAATCTCCTTGGATGTAAATCTTTGGGTATACTTCCTTGGGTACAGGTTCTTCTTGTTCTGAAGTCTTGTGAACTGCAGAAACAAACCATTTATACCTATGCACACCCAACCTATAAGAGTAAGAATGCCCAGTGCTTGGGAGGCTGAGGCAGGAGGATTGCAGGTTCAAGGCCAGCTTCCAGCAACTTAGCAAGAACCTCAGCAACTTGGTGAGATCTTGTTTCAAAATTTATAAATAAATAAATAAATAAATAAAAGTGGCTCAGAGTATAACAGCTTGATAGTAGAATGCCCTTGGGTTCAATCCCCAGTACAAAAAAAAAAAAAAAAAAAAAAAAGACAGAAATAGTTTAAGCATAGTAGACACTTCCCTCTCCAAAAGGAATGGAAACATTAGCATCCTTTCATCAACAGCACTTCTGAAACCCAGCCAATCAGTTCTTTCTTTGGGGACAGAAATATTCATTGATTTGGGATCAGTGATACTTTATGGGATTAATTCTTGCTCTAGAATTTTCCCCATTGTATCACAGAACAGAAAAGAATCAGGCCTCCCTCCCTGAATTTGAATTCTGGCTCTAGTTTACTAGTTACATGAATCTACGCAGTGATTTTAACTCTCTCAACCTTGGGTTCATCAGCTGTACAATGTGTATGATTGTTCTTCATGTTATCATGCAGATTAACTGAGCTACTGTATGCTCTTAACATGATATCACCTGACATTCAACAACTACTTTTTAATTTATGTTGTTAGTTCAGTTTAGACAGTGGCAAAATTGTCACATGTCTTGAGAAAACCACTGCAGCTCCCCCAAACAGAAGCAATTATGGAGAAATTCTCTACAGAATTGAGCAGTAAATTGGGGCATGTCCCACAAGATTGTTAAACAATGGACTTCTATTGCAAACGGGATTTTTTGAGAGACTCTTGTTAACTTGGTTACCAAAAAAGAATATTGAAATCTCACAAATTATCATTCCTTGAGGTCACTTATGAGACACTATACTTGAGCCTCCTGTAGCCTTATTTGCTGCATGGTCCACAAGTTGCAGTGTAGCTTTCATCTCTAAAGAGATGAACAGAATTTCAAGCTCACAGAATGGCACCAAAATGTGATCTGACCTGGCTAAAATGTTTGACCCTGCCATCTGGCTCCAGGTCAAGCTGTTGTTGAGAAGGCTTTGTATTTTCCAGTAGTTGGCTTAGATCTTGTCAGTCACAGAATGGGGAAAGGCCAGCATACTAAATTAGTGTCGTTCTTTTCTGGTATCATAACTCCACTCAAGAAGGCAGTAAGATGTGATACTGGGTGATTTAAAGAAACCACACTGCTTACATAAACATATACTTGTGGATAACCAGGGAAATCAGAAAATTGAAAAATATATTCCAAATTTAATACAGGTGAGTTTATTATAAATATACTTTTGTGTTTCCTTTTCCTTCTGGAACTATGCTCAGCGTGGAGTTCGTACACGCAGCAGAAGCTCAGTGCTTCACCGTGCACGCTCCTTCCATTTCCTGAATAGCACCAACTCTGCCATCTTCATGCCTTCTGCTCCCACCAGACTCTTGTCTCCAGTGGTTGGAGCGCTTTGTGGAGGGCTTTTCACAGGCGGGGCTGCCTACGTGGCTGGCATGCTCCAAATGCGGAGGGCCTTGCTAAGTTGCTGAGGTTGGCCACAAATCTGTGATCCTCCTGTCTCAGCCTCCCAAGTACTGGGATTATAAGCATGCACCACTATGCCCAGTTTACTGAATACTTTCTAATAAATCAATTACATCTAAGTGTCAACTGCTGGGGAAACCTACCCTACGAAATAGCATGTATGATGTCAAAATTACATTAGAATATTCATTATATTTCACTTAAGTGTAAGACTCGCGTCTTATGTAGTACTAGAAAGTTAATTTTGAATGCTATAATTTGAGAACCACTAATATACAGAGTAAATAAGATTTTTCAATTTGTTAGCATATATATTTTTTAATATTCCTGAATGATCTTTTTTGTATTTCTGTGGTATCAGTTGTAATGTCTCTTTTTTCATCTCTGATATTATTTGGGGGGTCTTTTTTCTCTTATATAGCCTAAATAACAGTTTGTCAATTTTGTATGTCTTCTCCAAAGCCAATTCTGTTTCATTGATGTTTTGTATTTTCTTTTAGTCTCTGTTTCATTTATTTCTGCTTTGATCTTTGTTATGTTTTTCCTTCTGCTAATTTTGAGTTTGATTTGTTCTTGTTTTTCTAGGTCCTTGAGATGCATCACTGGTTGTCTATTTGAAATATTTCTATTTTGATATAGGTACATATTGCTATAAACTTTTATATTCATACTCTTCTGGCTGTATTCCATAAGTTTGTGTATATTCTGTTTCTATTTTCATTTGTTTTGAGAAATTAAAAAAAAATTCCTTTTGATTTCTTCAATGACTCATTGTTTAAAAGTGTGTTTGTTGTTCAGTCTCCATGTATTTGCAAAATTTCTGAAGTTTTCCTTACCATTGATTTCTAGCTTCTTTCCATTGTGATAAGAGAAGATATAAGATAAGGTTTTAAGCCTGGCATGATGACGCACACTCCCAGTACTTGAGAAGCTAAGACAGAAGGATTGTAGGTTTGTAGCCAACCTTAGCTACTTAGTGAGGCCCTATTCAAAATAAAGAATAAAAAATAGAGCTGGGGGTGTAGCTCAGAGGTAGAATGTCCCTAAGTTCAATCCCTCATTCCACAAAAATAAATAAATAAATAAATAAATAAATAAATAAATAAAAATATAAAGTCCCATAAGTTCATCTGATCTATAGAATAGTTAAACTCTAATGTTTCTTTTTGTTTGTTTGAATGGATCTGTCCATTGATGAAAGTAGGGTATTGAAGTCCTCTACTATTATTTTATTGAAGCCTTTCTGTCTCTTTAAATCTAACAATGTTGGTTTTATAAAATGGAGTGCTCTGACTTAGACACATATAGACTTATAATAATTATTTTTCTTGCTGAATTTATCCATTAATCATTGTAGTGTTCTTATTTGTTTTTTAATTATAGTTTTTGTCTAAATTCTATTGTGTTCTGCTTACATTAGGATTCCATTTGCTTAAAATATCATTATTCACCCTTTCACATTCAAACTATGTGTATCTTTACTGATGACCTTAATATTTTCTCGGCAACTTATTTGTTGTGTCTTGCTTTTTTATCCATTCAGCCAGTCTGTATCTTTTAATTGAGGGAGTCAGTCTATTTATACTTAAGATTTTTAACAATTACTTTCTCCTGTAATTTTGTCGATTTTCATCTAACTATTTGAATATTTTTCTTCTTCTTTTGTTCATCCTTAAGGTTGACTGTATTGATAGTATTTGATTCATTTCTATTTCTCTTTTGTGTGTCTACTCTTCTAGTGGGATCTATATTTTCACATGACTTCATGATGGAAGTTAATTTTCCGTGGTTTTGGATGTAGGATTTCCTTCAACAACTTTTGTAAGGCTGGTCTGATGGTCATGACATTTCTCTGCTTTTGCTTGTCTTCAAAAGTCTTTATTTTTCTTTCATTTCCAAAGCATAGTTTTGCTGAGCATAATGTTCTTGATTGGCAGTTATTTTCCTTTAGGACTTGGAATATGTTATTCTATTCTCTCCTGGCCTATAAGGTTTTTGCTGAGAAATTTATTGTTAGTCTAATGGGGATACCTTTAAATGTGACTAGGTACTTTTCTCTTGCAGATGTTAGAAAAATCTTTGTCCTATATTTTTGACAGTTTGACTATAGTATACTATGGTGACAATCTTTTCTGGTTGTATCTATTTGAGGTCTTGCAGACCTGCTATACAAGGATATCCATATCTTTCTCAAGATTAGGGAATTTTTCTGCCATTATTTCATTGAATAGGTTTTCTATACCATTTTTTCTTCTAATTTGAATGCTTTAGAAATGTGAGTATTTATTCATTTAATGGTGTTCCAAAGGAATGTGCTTTTAATTATCCCTTATAATGTTTTATTTGATTGTTATATTTTTACAAAATGAATTTTCAAGTTCAAATATTCTTTCTTCTCTTTGATCAAGTCCATTGTTACGGTTTTCATTCTTTTTTCTTTTTGTTTGGTACTGGAGATTGAACCAAGGGACTTTTACTTCTAAGCTATACCCTCAGCCCTTTTTATTTTGAAAAAAGGTCTCATTAAGACACTGAGGCTGGCATTGAACCTCTGATCCTCCTGTCAGCCTCTCAAGTACTGGGATTATAGAGATGATTCACCATACCAAGCTTGTTGTTAAGGTTTTTTACTGTATTTTCTGACTTATTAAGCTCTTCATTTCAAAGATTTGTTTTGAAATTTTCCCCAAATCTCTTTGCAGAATTTATCATTTTTATCCTACATTGTGTTCTTTTTCCTAGTTTTATATGTTGGATTTTTATTTGTTTGATTTTATTTGATTTTTTATAATCATTTTTAATTGGTGCATTGAAATCATATATTTTTATTAGGTACAAGCTGCACACATCTCTCATTTGACCCTTCTTCAATTCCCACCCCCCTTTCTCCCCCTCCCTCCTTCTCAAGTTCAGTTTAGTGATTGACTTTGATATGTTTGTGAAAGTGTATCATATGCATTAAGGTGTTTCCCACCTCACATCACCTTCAGTTAAGTCACCTTCTTTGCTCATCCAAAGTTTCTCCTTTGTCTAGAGTCCCACTTATGTTGCACTTTCTCCCTAGCTTCTGCATATTAGGGAGAGCATACAATTTTTTACTTTTTGTGATTGACTAATCTCACTTAACATAATGTTTTCCAGTTCAATTCATTTCCCTGAAAATGACATGATTTTGTTCTTCTTTATGGCTGAGTAAAATTATATTGTGTACATATCCCATAGTTTTGTAATCAATTCATCTGTTGACAGACATCTTGGCTGGTTCCATAGTTTGGCAATTGTGAGTTGTGCAGCTATAAACATAGATACACATGCGTCTGTCTGATAGTTTGGTTTCCATTCTTTTGGGTAGATACCCAGAAGTGGTATTGCTGAATCTTATGGTAGGTTCATTCCCATTCCTCTGAGGATCCTCCATACTGTTTTCCAAAGTGGTTGCACTAATCTGGAATCCCACCAACAATGTATTAAGGTTCTCATTTCTCCACACTCTTGCCAGTATTTGTTGTTGTTTGTGTTTTTGATGATTGCCACTCTGATTGGGGTTAGGTGAAATCACAAGGTAGTTTTGATTTGCATCTCTCTGATTGCTAATGATGTTAAACATTTCCTCATACATTTATTGGCCATTTTTATTTCTTTTTTTGTGAAGTGTCTATTTAGATCTTTTGCCCATTTTTTGATTGGGTTATTTTCTTACCTGTGAGTTTCTTGAGTTCTCTGTATATTCTAGATAGTACTCTTCTATCTGAGGAGTATCTGCCAAAAATTTTCTCCTGTTCTGTGGGTTCTCTGTTGAGGTTCTTGATAGTTTCCTTTGCTACACAGAAGTTCTTCAGTTTAATGCAATCCCATTTATTGATGTTCCTTTGACTTGCTTTTGCATTTGGGGTCTTGCTGAGAAGTTTTTCCTGTGTCTATGTGTTGAAGTGTTGGACCTATGCCCTCTTCAAGAAACTGCAAGGTGTCTGGCCTGACTTCCAGGTCTTTGATCCATCTTGAATTGACTCTTGTGCAGGGGGAGAAAGTGAAGTCTATTTTAATTTTTCTCCGTATGGTTAACCAGTTTTGCTAACACCATTTGTTGAAGAGGCTATCTTTTTTCCAGTGTATATTTTTGGCTCCTTTGTCAAAAATCAATCGACCGTAAGTGTGTGGATTTGTTTCTGAGTCTTCTATTCTGCTCCGTCTTTGTATCTGTTATATTTGTCTAGAAATTTATCAATTTCTTCTAGATTTTCCATTTTGTTGGAGTATAGTGTTTCAAAGAAGTTTCTGATGATCCTCTGGATTTCTACACTGTTGATGGTAATATCACATTTTTCATCTGTTATTTTGGTAATTTGGGTTGATTTTCTTTTTCTTTTGGTTAGGTTGGCTAATGGTTTATCTATTTTGTTTATTTTTTCCAGAAACCAACTTTTTTGTTGATTTTTTGTATTTTTTTATTCTCTACTTCATTAATTTCTGATCTGACTTTAATAATTTCCTGTCTTCTACTGGTGTTGGGTTTAGATTGGTCTTGTTTTTCAAAGGCTTTGAGCTATGTCATTAGGTTATTTAGTTGGTGATTTTCTGGTCTTCTTATGTGGGCACTCAGTGCTATAAATTTTCCTTTTAGTACTGCTTTCAATGTTTCCCAGAGATTTTGATATGTTGTGTCTCTGTTTTCATTGGTTTCTAGGAATTTTTTAATTTCTCCCCTTACTCTGTCTATGACCCATTCCTTGTTCAACAGTGTTGTGTTCAGTCTTTATGTGTTTACATGGTTACTCTGGGGCTTCTTAAAGTTGATTTCTAGTTTCATTCCATTGTGGTCTGAAAAGATGCAGGGAATTATGTTACATTTTTTGAATTTGCCAGTGTTTGTTTTGTGGCCCAGAAAGTGGTATATTTTGGAGAAGGTTCTATTAGGAGCTGAGAAAAATGTGAATTTAGCTGTAGTTGGATGAAATACTCTGTATGTGTCTAATAGGTCCATTTGGTTTATGGTATTCTTTAGGTCTGAGGCATCTTTACTGACCTTTTGTCTAGAAGATCGGTCTAGTGATGTGAGAGGAGTATTGAAATCTCCCAGTATTATTGTGTTGGGATCTATGTGTGACTCTATATCACGAAGGATTTGTTTTGTGAAAGTGGCTGCACCTATGTTTGGGACATAAATGTTGACTATTGTTATTTCCTCTTGCTGAATTGTTCCTTTTAGTAGCAAAAAATGACCTGTTTTGTCTCTTCTGATACACTTACGCTTGAAGTCTAATTTATCTGATATCATAGTTGCTACTCCTGGTTGTCTTCGAGTTCCATTGGCATGGATTACCTTGCTCCAGCCCTTCACCTTTAGCTTTTGGGAATCTTTGCTTGAAAGGTGTGTTTCTTGAAGGCAGCATATAGATGGAATATTAGTTTTAATCCATTTTTCCACCTCGTGTCTTTTTTTTTGTACTGGGGATTGAACCAAGGGGCATTCTACCTCAAAGCTACACCCCCAGCCCTATTTTTTATTCTTTAGTTTGAAACAGGGCCTCACTAAGTTGTGGAGGGCCTCACTAAGTAGTTGAGGCTGGCCAAGAACCCAGATCATCCGGTGTCATCCTCCCAAGTACTGGGATGATAAGCATGGGCCACCAAGCCCAGCTTACCTTGTGTCTTTTTATTGGGGTGTTGAGGCCATTTATATTCAGTGTGATTATTAAGAGATGATTTTTAATTCCTAACATTTTGAGTTTTGACTTCTGTTTGAGATAGTGTTTGTTCTTTTTGCTTAGTTATATGCTTCCTGGAAATTATTGTTTCTTTGGATCTATGTTTACTTATTAGTTCTCAGGGGCATTCTACCTTCGAGCTATACCCCCAGTCCTATTTTTTATTCTTTATTTTGAAACAGGGTCTCACTAAGTTGCAGAGTGCCTCACTAGGTAGCTGAGGCTGGCCTCGAACCTGGATCCTCTGGTCTCAGCCTCCCAAATGCTGGAATTACAAGCATGCACCACCATGCCCGGCTCTTTGTAGTTAATCTCTTTGAGTATTCTCTCTAGTGCTGGTTTGGAAGACATAAATTCTTTCAATTTCTGTTTGTCATGGAAGGTTTTTATTTCCCTGTCAATTTTGAAAGAGAGTTTTGCTGGGTAGGAGAATCTTGGCTGCAAGTTATTTTCTTTCAGAGTTTGGAATATGTTACTCCAGCCCCTCCTGGTTTTCATGACTTCTTTGGGAGGTCTGGAGTGATTCTAATTGGTTTGCCTCTAAATGTCACTTAATCTTTTACTTTTTTTGCCTTTAAGATTCTCTCCTTGACCTCTACATTAGTCACTTTGATTATTATGTGGCATGATGAACCTTTTCTTTGGTCTTGTCTGGATGGGGTTCTATATGTTTCCTGTACCTGTTTGTCAACTTCTCTTTCTATGTTTGGAAAATTCTCTGATATTACTGCTTTGAAAAGATGGTTTATTTCATTAGTTTCAACTTCTAGCCCCTCTTCTATGCCTATTATTCTTAGATTAGCTTTTTAAAAATTGACTCAGATCTTTTTGATGTCCAATTAATGCTGTTGAATTTTTTTCTAAATTATGTACTATGCATTCATTTTTGGATTGATCATCTTCTAAGAGTGATATTCTATTGTCTATGTGATCTAATCTACTGTTTATAGTTTGTATTGATGCCTTCACTTCAATATTACATCTTTCACTTCCTTCAAGGCTTCTCTTTGACTCCTGTTCAGAGTGTCAGATTCTTTATTCGTTCCTTTGTTTCTTTCCAGCACTCCCTGCATTCCTTTTGAAAATCTTGTATCATTTCTACTATTAAAGATCTGAATTGTTCTTCTGGTAATCTCTGCCATGCTGTGTTGGTGAGTTTTGTTATTGTAGGATTGTGGTAGCCCATTGTTTCTTTGCTGTGCCGGGGGCCAGCCCTCAAAGAAGCGGTAGAGCCTAGGGGGTCCCTCATTAGGTGGGGATCAAGACGAGGTCGAGAGCGAGTAAGAGTACGCTTACACACCATGTATGTTAACACGCATCTCTTTTAATTCATCTCATGAGTGATATTTATGCTCATTACAACAAGGTATACAAAAAAAGGAATTTTTACAGCCTTGTTTTTCCTGGAGTTAAGTGGGTACATCTTTAACTGGAAAGGCTATTTCCTATAGTGTTTGCTGAGATTAGGGGAGCAGCGGAAAAAATACAAAAGTGTAAATGAATTATTCTTTTAGTATAGAGCAAGCACAGCAAAGGAAGAACAGGGGGTAACGGTTAAAGCGAAGAGGAACTATTTATTAGATAAATCTTTCCTATTTGCTCAGGCAGCTAAAAGTAGCTAGTTAATAAATAGGTAAGCAGAAAGTTTAGCAAGCTTTCTTGTCTAAAAGCTTCCTTCTGTCTTATGATAAGAAACCTAAGTTCTCTTGACTCAGCTGCTGGTATTTGTAGAGTTAATGGATACCTCTGAGCCAGGCCTAGGCCTTTGTTCTCCTGCTGACAGCATCCTGAGCCTCTTAAAAAACCTTTATTAATGTGGAAGCAAAGCCCAAATTTCCAGAATAAAATAATGTAAAGCGAGAAATGTCACACGTCCCTTATTTAGCAGGCTGAGCCTTGCTCCAAGCGCAAACTGGTTAAGGTAACGTCGCATTGCTGTTTTTCCTTCCCATGATTTCCCTATTTGTTGGGAGCCAGCCCTCGAGGCAGCGGGGTCGGGGGTCCCTTGATAGGTGTGGACTGAGACAAGGTCTTGAAAATATGCTCACACCCAATGCAGTGTCGAAGCATATCTGTTTATTTCCTGTTAGTAGTTGTTTTTTAAACTATCTTTTACAATGAGACATATAGAACAGGAATTTTTACAGACTTGTTTTTTCCTAAGGTCAGTTGGGTACATCTTTAACTAGAAAAGCCATTTCCCATGGTATTTGATGGGATTAAGAAAACAGTAAAGGCTACAAAATACAGTACGTATATAAAAATTCTTTTAGTACAAAGCAGTGGTAAAGGTTAACGACAAAGAGTTTCTATCTGTTAGTTTAAATCTTCACTATCTGTTTAGTTCCTGTAAGCAGTGTTTTTTATCTTTTTCTCAGGCAGCTAGAGTTAGCTAATGTGTGGTGTAGAAGTTTCAGAGAGAAGGGGAACTATCTGTCCTAAAGCTTTCTTTATTCATAGATAAAATAGTAGACCTAAGTTTCTTTGGTTTATTTATTTTGTTTCTAACCTGTGTGCTGATAGGGAACATAAGGCTGTTTAGTAACTAAGCTTGCAAAACCCATTTCCTGATGTTTGTAAAAGGTTAATGAGTATCCTACAAGCCGTTCTGAGGCACCACTTTTTCAGCTAATATTGAGGAATCAATCTGTCCAGCCATCTTGTGTTTCTAAGAAATTTTCCTTTATAATTAATGTGAAAGTAAAACCCAAAGGACCCCAAATTTCCAGAATATAACATAAAGCAAAGGGGGATATGCCATGCATTCCTTCTTTTGGAATCTTCTGCCTTGCAGGACTCCAGCGGACCGAGCCTTGCTCAAGATCCAGCTATTAAGTTGTCATGGCACCTATTGTTAAGTTTATATCTTTGCTGCTTTTGCAAGCTTTTTCTCAATATATAGGTTTCTTATTTTTATTTTCTCTCTGTGAATAGTATCTTGTAGTGAGTTGTTATTACTCTAGGGCTTCTTCTGCCCACTGTAATTGTGCCATTGGTGGGTTTTAGCTGTTGACTTCTAGGGTCTATTTGTTACTTCTGTTATGGGGATTCATCTCAGAGGCATGTGTGTAGGACAGTTTGTGGCCTCTGCATTTTTAGGTCTTGATGTGGGATGTGTTGCGCTATTCCTTCTATCAGTAGAGATGAGTTTATCCTTGGTGTCTGGTAGTCCTTTCTGGTGGTTCACCTCTCTGGTTCAATCTCTGCAGTAGGGATTTAGAGGTGTCTGCCGGTATATACAAGGACAGGTTGTATTGTGTTCAGTGGTGAAGGTTGGGTGAGGGGGGAGAAGCTGCAGTGATGAATGCAAGAATAGGGTAAAGTAGAAGGTATGATCCAGTGGAATAAGAATTTGAGTGTGTTAGGTGATATATGGTAGAGATTAGAGATAGTGGATATGTGGGGGGGATTCTGGGAGTCAATGTAGAGCATTTAGGTGTAGTGGTATGAAATGGTCTTGATATGAGACAGGGAAAAAAGGAAAGAGAAAAAACAAGAGTTGAGGAGAAGAACATAGATAGGAGAGGAGGAAATCTTGTAAAAGTGATGAGGAAGAGAGCCAGCAACTGAGTAAAAAATAAAGTAACCATCCATCCAAACAAACAAACATAAATAAAACAAAGCAATACAAAACAAAATCAGAATAAAAACAAAAAACCCTGCAATTATATAAGTACCAAGCTGACTTGGCCTCTGCAGTTCTCTTGTATCTGCACGGATATTTTCAGCTTTTAAATGTCTACTCACTATGTTAAATTTTCAAGTATGTTTCAGGCAATGTTATTTGCTCTCTCTGTCAGTGCAGGTGGAGAGTTCTGCTGGAACCTTTCCCACTGCAAGCTTGTTTCTCTGAGCTCTCCACAGGGCCTGTCCCTTGCCGCTCTGTTCTATGTAGACAGCAGTCATTACTGAATCTGGGCCCAGTGTAAGGCCATGGCTCTGTGCTTTCCATAGGCCCCAACAGCATCTCTCCCCCCCCTCTGCCTTTGCTAGTGGCAGGTGTGCAGTCTTAAATGTGGGGCATTTTTCAGGGCCTGTTATGTCTCTATGCCCTGTGTGCTCTGGGTCCCTCCTACACTTCTGCTCTTATCCAACCTCTAGAAGTGTAGGTGACCGAGTCTATCATTTGCTACAGGGGCCCCTGTGGCAGCGCAGTTAACTTACAATTGAGTGCTGCTCTGGCTCTGGAGGTAGAGGTGAGCTGGGGTGTCCCCACCACAGCTTAAGCTAGTTGTACCAGGCATTCCAGTCACTGTTGATCGTGCAGAAATATGCTGCCTGCCTGATTAGGGTGTGGAATTCTGTAGTTGCTTACTCCACATCTGGTCTCTGGGTATGCAGGAGGTCATTAGATGTCTCAGTGCTAGTAGACCCCGCTCCAGGTGGGTGGCTCAATGGTGGCCACCGCTCCACAGTGTGCACCACTGCCGAGCATGTGGGCTCCTTTGCTCTTTCTGGTCTACCTTCTGGGTTTTATTCAGCTGCATTTTAATTTTCATTACTTTGTTCACTTTTTTGCTTCATTTCTCTTCTGTCAAGAAGCTGCTTTTATGACACTTTTGATTTGAGCTTTACAGCGCCTGAGAAGAGGTGTTTCTCTCAGTCACCATCTTGGGCACCTTCTTTTATAATCATTTAAAAAAATTTTAGCAGGAATTTTGTATATACAAATTTTGGGAGGATATGATGTTAAAGTTATTGTATTCCTTTGGAGGTATCATGTGGCCTTATCTTTTGATGTTTATTTGGCTCCTACATTGAGTTTCTGCACATATGATGGATTACTTATCTCTCCTGCTTTTGTAGAGTGCCATATATTATTCTAAATACTTGGAATAAAGCAGAAAATAGATAAATTCTTGACTTTTTAAAACTTACATTCTAGTGAGGGGAAGGATAGAAAATACATTATTATGTAATGTGTCAGACTGAGGGAAGTACTATGGAAAAAAAATAAACCAGGGTATAGGATGTGCAGGGTGTGGGATACTATTTTTTTTGTGTGATCAGGACGGGTCTCAATGGTAAGATGATAGTTGAAAACAGACGAAAAGGAAGTAGAGAGGCTAGACATGCTGATATCTTGTGATAACTCACTACAGTTTGAGTGACAGTGCGGTGGGGTGCCCTGCTGAGGGGAGCATCAGCAGCCCAGCTGCCACCTTCTGAATTCATCACCACATTCTTGTGAAGGCCCCATTTCCACTTATCTGCACCCACCTTGTGGGCAAACACAGTGAGGACAATACATGAGATATGTATGGATTTGACTTGTCAGAATCTTCCATGGGACTGTGCTATAATCCAAACCTTCCTGAACCATCCTTCCTCCTAGGACGATGTAGACTGGAATTGAAGTCAAATGTCCTTCCCACCTTCTCCCCTCAACCCCTTTTATTTATTTGCATCTCCACTTAGTAAATTTCTTTCCTTGCCCAATCCATTTGCTTCATGGAGGGCTCATAGTAACACAGACAACAATGGACTGAAGCAGGAGTGTGCTTCCAGAGGCCAAGGAACAGCAAGGTTGGCAGTGGTACTTGGTTTATATTTATACTCATTACAAATAATACTCTTCACTGTGGTTGTTCTGCTGCTATTGCTGTCAGCAAATGCCTCCTCTTCGCCTGTTCCCTACGCATCATGGAGGCATGTATGGGTATATATGTACATGTACACACACGTGTATGTATATAATACTTACTATACATCCATGTTATATGTCGTATATAATATAAATACAGTATATGAAGCCGGGCGTGGTGGCGCACGCTTGTAATCCCAGCATTTGGGAGGCTGAGACCGGAGGATCCGGGTTCGCGGCCAGCCTCAGCTACCTAGTGAGACACTCCGCAGCTTAGTGAGACCCTATTTCAAAATAAAGAATAAAAATAGGGCTGGGGGTGTAGCTCGGAGGTAGAATGCCCCTGAGTTCAATCCCCAGTACTACAAAAAAAAAAAAAAACCACAGCATATGATATGTTTATATTATATACTGTATATAATATAGTAAAATAAACATGTACATCTGTATTACATAATATATTTATACTATGTATTATATGTTATAACAAATACATTATAATATATAAATTTCATATTATATATAAATTATATATTATATTATATATAAATAAAACATTTTATTTTTTATTTTTATTTTTTTGGCACTGGGAATTGAACCCGGAAGCATTACCTCTAATTTATACTCCTAGCCCAATTTTTTATTTCTTATTTGGAAACAGGGTCTCACTAAATTGTGGAGGGTCACACTAACTTGCTGAGGCTGGCTTCAAAACTGTGATTCTCCTGTCTCAACCTCCCAAGTACTGGGATTACATGTGTACACCACCATGCCCAGCTAAATAAAACATTTAAAAGAAAGCATATATATTTTCCATGCCTTCTCATTTAATCCTCCCAATAACCTCATGAAATTAGCCTTGGGTTTTATAGCAGTTGGTTTTCTTGCCAAGGTCACACAGAGAGTGAGTGTCAGACTCAGAATGGAAATGACCTGAATCCCAGGTGGTGACATTGCAGTGCTGAGCTCCTCATGTGTCATCTGCTTCCTGTAACCCAATGTGGCCCTTATGAACTGCTTGTGTTGACTATTCTCCTCACTACCAGCTCATATGGTTCTTCAGAACAGGTGAAATCATAATCATCTTCATTTTCACTACTTCCTCTACTACAGTTCCTAGCATATAGTAGGTTCAATAAGTCCTTGTAGCATTTGGGGAATTGTGCATCTCTAAGTTTCTCCCCACCCACCTTGTAACTGCCTAGTAGAACTTTAGGGAATTCCTGGAAATGACTACATCCATTGTCTGATGATATTCTTGCTTGTTCTTTATCTGTCTGGCACTGTGTAACACTACACCAAAGTTGTGTCTCACTTTTAGCAATCGATTGTTGAACACACATTCCCTCATGTCTTTGGGTTCCTCTGGCCCTCAGAAAACGTTAGGAAGAAAACCCTGTTTAAAATCTAGGGCTCCAATGTTTCATTTGTGAAGCTAGTGATGAGTCTAACATCTCAGTTAGGGAGAATCTGAACATAGTTCTTTACTTTTGCATTCTCTTTCCCTGAATAGCTGTAGGGCCCCTTTTGTCCAACTGAGTTGGTTAAAACTTGAGAACAAGCTGGGCATGGTGGCACATGCTTGTAATCCCAGCATTTGGGAGGCTGAGACCGGAGGATCCGGGTTCAGGGCCAGCCTCAGCTATCTAGTGAGGCACTCCGCAACTTAGTGAGACCCTGTTTCAAAATAAAGAATAAAAAATAGGGCTGGGGGTATAGCTCGGAGGTAGAATGCCCCTGAGTTCAATCCCCAGTACTGTAAAAAAAACAACAACAACTTGAGAACACTTATGGTATTTGAAGTGTTTGAATTGTGTATGTAGGTAGGGTTCCACTGCAAGAGAAAAACTAGGTCAGCAAAAAATTGACTAATTGCTGAAATACTTTTTCCTATCCATTCACGATCATTTATATAAGCTTGAATGTTAACTCTTAATTATTTGGCAACAACAAAATGCATTTGTAAAGATTCACCTTCAAAATGGCTATATGTTTTCCAACATTTTCCAGGTAATACCTCTGGACTGTGGACATGTGATCAGAATTAATTGCAGCAGACTGGAATCTTGCAAATGTTAAAATGTTTTTAGTTTTACAGAGCAATAGATGTTGCTCTGTAGAGATCCAGCAATTCTGTATTATTATTATTATTATTATTATTATTATTATTATTATTATCTGTATTAAATCCTCAGGGAGACAGCCCAATAAACCATTGTAATCTTTATAAATTAAACAAGAATTAGTGACTTATAGGATAAGAAAAACAACCTTTTAAAAAACTTACCAAACAATTTAATGTATAAAACCTTGGTTTGTCTGAAAAGTAGAAATAAGGCAGTCAGCCAAATATAAAATATTCATCATAAACAGGGGAAATTTCTGATACATTTAGAACTAATAGAGAAGAAAGAACCCCTATTAAAGAGATCAGAATATAATTCAAGAAATTAATAGATTGAATATGGTGCCTGGAAGATATTAGTCCCCAAATCAAGGTGAAGGTCAATAGTTTAGGAGTCATGTATGAACCTATGAAGTTTTGACAAGATGGGATTTTTTGCACATCACTGGTATATGTTTATATGACAAATGGAACAGCTTTATGGATATGTAGTAAATTTCCCATGGGTAGACTGTCAAAATGATCAGGCTACCAAAACCTAGTGATAGGCAGAGATAAGGAAGAAACTTGAGAGTCTTGGGATGAGTTAAAAGATCATAAAAGAAGAAGTAGCTTTCAAAAAATGTTAAATTAGGTTGAATTGGTAGAAATGATTTGTCATCATTAGCAATGAAGACTATCCCCTACATATAACCAATTACTGTATATAGTATAGAACATCGTGCTTAAGACCAGAGAGAAAATAAAACATTAGTATTCATTTTTTCATTTGACATAATTTATTGGCTCTTCATGTATTAGGTATTGTATTAAAATGCTAGAGCAAGGCTGGTAGTTCCTACCACTAGAGTAAACACTTGCCCATTGTTTCCAGAATAGACATCCCTAACCAATCACAGCATTCTTCCTGGTGCTACTGGTCATGGCCATAGAGTCTTTTCCAGCACAGACACAAACCTCAGTATTGGCAGAGACCAGGTGGAGGGTATTGTGGTAAAATCAAGTAGCAAAAGATGAAGGCAAGAATAAAGTGAAAAGAGTGGTGATGGAGAAGTGAACACATTTGAAAGATAATACAGAGTTTGTTGGGAGTCTTCTCGGCCCACAGCTCTGAGATCACCTCAGACCAGCTTGGGTGGGCACAAAGTGCCACCCAAGTGGAAATTTGTTGATGATCAGGTGTATTCTGATGTAACCTCCTTAGTTTCCAGAATTGTTTACCCCTTCCTTCCCTGAACTTATCCCATGACTGCCTTGCTGTTTTTCCCTATATTTATCCCATGATTGCCTTGTTGGTTCCTGTGTTTAACCCTCAATAAAAGAAAGACGCTGGTTGAAGGAGAACAGAAGATTTTCTGTCTTCTCCCCAGCTGCCCTGTATCTTTGATAATTCTGACTCCAAGTCATCCATGCGCAGAAACTTCTAATCTCATCAGAAGCTTCCGTGGCACAAAAATTGTAAAAGAACAGAAAATTATAAATGGCTGGATTTGGTCTGGGGATAGAAATTTCTAGGGCAAAGTAGAAAATGGCATCAGGATGTTAGCTGGGGGAATTAAATAGATGGTAATACCATTCACTGAGGCTCATATGGAGAAAGAGGCCCGGTAGGGAGAAGGAAAAGCTTGTTTTTGGTACTTTGACTCTAAAGTTCTTACGTACTACCAAAATTGAGATACACAGCAAGAAATTGGATATCTGAGTTTGCAATTTAGATGCATTATCAAAACTATTAAGGAGAAGGTACAGGGTGGTTGTTACAGACGCTGGAGTTCCATTATCTGGGTTTGAATCGTGGGTCCATCAGGTACCAGAGTGACCTTAGTCGAGTCTTTACTATGTCTTGAGCTTCTCTTTCCTCATCTCTAACAGAGATAACAGTAGTGCCTATCATAAAGGCTCATCTTGAAGATTAAGTAAATGCATGGCAAACATGGTATATGCAATAGGAATAGTAGCTTCTATCATCATTGCCATTATGCCTAAACAGTACTCTGTAAGTGTTTGGAGAATGAATAAATCAGTAAGATCAGTCAGCAAAAGTATACAGAATAAGGAGACAAGAGGAATAAAAATAGAAACCTGAGTTTATCATACCTTATGGAGTTAGTAATCTAGTTTGATGAGAATCCAGATGATTTTATTTATATTTCAAAGAACCAAGATTCAGATCCAAATGTTAAATTACTACCAGGAACACAGAAAATAATGTGGTGTTCCAGGCAGAAAGATTGCTCAAAGACCAGATTGGGGTGGGGGTTGGGAGTAATTCTGAGCCAATTAGCTCCTTCTCGAAGAGACAGTTCTGTCCAAAATGCATGTACAGGGTAGCCAAGCATTCACACTTGGATAAAGGGAAATGTGAGGAGGCAAGGCAAAGATTTAATTGATGAAAAGTTTTGGCAGAGTTATAGCAGTCTGGTGGTCAAAGTAGTTATTCCTATGACACAGACAATAACACAGATTCAAAAATTTGGTGTGTCCCCACATCAAACCTGCTCCTGAAAAGGTGTATGAGAATGTCAGCGTGGTCAATCAGCTCATATTTTATTACTGACTACTCTAACTGGAGAAAGAGCTTATAAAAGCCAGTGCTAGCAGATGCTACCCTCTGCAACAGCATTATCAAACCAGAACCTTCACTCACCCTTGACTCCTGTCTGTTCCCAACCACTACACCAATCCATTGGCAGTCCTGTGGACTCTAGGCCTCAAAGACATCTTACATATCCTTTCTTCCCCTTTCTTATGGCACTTATGGCATATGGCACTTTTTCTTGCACTTGTGTGGTCTTCAGTAGACTCTAGTTTCCCTGTAAACTATTCACCAAATCATTCAAATCAAGCCATATAACTCCTAGCTTAGAGTAAAATCCAAATCCTTACCTGCAAGACTGTGTATGATGTAACCTCTGTCTACCCTTCCCCCTTTGTTCTACTTTTATTGGTGTATTATGATTGTACATGATAGTGAGTAATACAAACACACATACACACATCCCTTGGTGTGTTTCCCTCTGCCTCCCACTCCACTCCTTGCTCTCTATACATATTAGTGTAGTAATTCCTTCAACTATGGACATACCATTATTTGAACTGTTTCCTTCTTCAGGCCGCCCTTTCCCTTCCCCACCTCCCTCCCTTAACCCCCTTCTCTTCTACTATTTTCTCTCTTCATTTGACTGAAGTCTCTTTACTCCCTATATTTTTCTACCTTCCACATGAGATAAAACATATGATCCTTTACTTTCTGAACCTGGCTAATCTCACTTAGCATAATATTCTTTAATTCCATCCATTTGGCTGCAAATATAATAATTTTGGGGTTTTTTTTAACAGCAGAGTAAAATTCCATTGTGTGTATGCCATATTTTCTTTATTCAATCATCTATTGATGGACATCTAGGTTGGTTCCATAATTTAGCTATTATGAACTGTGCTGCTATAAACATGGATATAGAATTCTGACTATGGCTGTCATATGGTAGTTCCATTTCCATTCCTACTTTTTTTTTTTTTTTTTTTTTTTGGTACAGGTTTTAAGCCCAGAGGCATTCTACTCCTAGCTATAACCTCATTCTTTTTAATTTTTTTATATTTTGAAACAGGGCCTACCTAAGTTGCTAAGAACTGCTAAATTGCTGAGGCTGGCCTCCAACCTGCACTCGTCCTATCTCAGCCTCCCAAACACTGGGATTACATGCATGTGCTACAGTGCCCAGCTGCATTCCTAGTTTTCTGAGTATCTTGCATACTGATCGTCATGGTGGTTGCACTCATTCACAGTCCCATCAGCAGCGTCTTTCCTCTCACCCTCACCAGCATTTTTATTGTTTTTATTCTTGATGATTGCCATTTTAACTGGAGTTTTATAGAATCTCAGTGTAGATTTGATTTGCATTTCCCTGATTACTAATACTGTTGAATATTTTTCACATATTTATTGGTCTTTTATGTTTTTCTTTTAAGAAATGCCTATTCAGTGAAATTGTCCATTTTTAATTGTTGTTTTTAAATTCTTTATATATTCTAGATATTAGTTTTCAATCAGAGGAGTGGCTGGGAAAGATATTCTCCCATTCTGTAGGTTCTCTCTTCAAACTCTTGATTGTTTCTTTTGCTGTGCAGAAGCTTTTTAATTTGATGTGATAATATTTATTGATTCTTGGGTTTATGTCCCGAGATTTGGGGTTTTTACAGAAGTGTCTACCAGTTGGAGAGTTGGTCCTATGCCCTCTTCTACTAATTGCAAAGTTTCTGGCTTAATTTCTAGGTCTTTGATCCATCTTGAGATGATTTTCATGCAGGGTGAGAGATAAGGTTCTAATTTATTTTTCTACAAATCAAATTATACCCCTTTTCTAATATTATTTGTTAAAAAGCCTGTTTTTTCTCTAGCATATGGCTTTGGCATCTTTGTTCAAAATAAACTGATTCTAAGTGTGAGGATTTGTCTCTGTATCTTCTCTTCCATTGTTCTATGTGTATGTTTTATGTCAATACCATGCCGTTGTTGTTATTATAGTTCTGTAGTATAATTTGAGGTCAGGTATTGTGATGCCTTGAAGGTGGTTCTTATTGCTCAGAATTGCTTTGGCTATTCTGGGTCTGTTGCTCTTCCATATGAAAGTCATAATGCAGACATAAGGGACACTCCTAATATGGTCCATTGCAGTGTCTCCAGCACCTAGAGCTGTAGCACATACATAGGAAGCCCTCAAAGTGAATTTGTTGTCTGGATAAATGAAGTACCTTGGGAATTTGGGGATCTGGCCTAATGAATTCAGGGTACATGCATGCAATGGATATCTTCTGTTTATCCCTCTGGACCTACTCTCTGCCCTTCTCTGTTTGCCTCTGGGCTTAAGAGGGTGATTTGTGCATATGCCAATGGCTTTGGGTTGAGTTTAGCCAAGGGACAGGCACTATTAGGAGCTCTGCATATGGGGGGACAGTGAGATCTCCCATTAATTTAATGAACAATCTTAATAATATCACCAGTAATAATGCTAACTGATGTTTATTGAGATTCAGTCTAGTGTAATTATATATTTTTAACACATTCATTGGTGCATTGTAGTTGTATGTCATCGTGAGGTTCAAAGTCATGCAAACAAACATACACACAGGTCTTGGTGTATTTTGGTGTAGATATTTTTATGGAGTGAAATACGATGGTAGCATGATGCAACTGCTTTTGTTTCATAGTTGAACTCTGTAGCACAAAAACGTTTGCAGACTTCATCAGTTTCCTCAGAAGTCTCTCCTGATCTTTTGACGTTCATATTCCCTTTTATTCTCTCTCTGTGATTACAAACTTTGTCTGTCTCTCTTTTGGATTGAACGCAGGGACATTCTACTTTTGAGCTATAACACCCCCCCCCCCTTTATGTGGTACTAGAAATTGAACTCAGGGGCATTCTACCTCTAAGCTACACCCCAATTCCTATTTTTTTGTTCTTTATTCTTGAAACAGGGTCTCACTAAGTTGCAGAGGGCCTAACTAAGTAGCTGAGGCTGGCCACAAACACAGATGCTCTGGTCTCAGCCTCCCAAGTACTGGGATTACAAGCTTGTGCCACCATGTCTGGCCCCTTTTTAATTTTTTATTTTGAAACAGGGTTTTGCTAAGTTGCTGAGGCTGGTCTCTAAATTGTGATCCTTCTGTCTCAGCCCCCCTATTCCCAGGATTACAGGCATGCATCACTGTGTCCAGCTAAAATTTGTTTCTTGTATTGCTAGCAAGTCTGTCTTTGCTAGATCCTTGTTTGTCAGTGGACTTAGTATATTATTGTGCAATTTTCCAGTGTTACCGTCCTTATCTTTATGAAGTCCTGAAACTTTTGCAGTATATGTGATTTCATGAGCAATAAGTTTACTCTTTGAGTTTCTCCAAACTTAGCCCAATCAGAATGGCATAATGTTGTGAGCTAATAACATCAATTGGCTCTGGTTTCTCCAAGCACAAATAATATCTTGTTTCCTGAGTTCCTGCTATACAAGAATCCACACAACACTTCAGAAATAATTTAGTTTCAACAGGAAAATATAGTTTGAAATGATAGAAATGGAATGTAGCAAAGTCTAAAATTTTTAATAAGTAACCACTGTGATTCTTGGTTTGTAGGGCATAAAAATATGTTTCTGTTTTGCTAGTGGCCCTTCTTAAATTTATTTCTTTTACTTAAGTATTTTATCTAGAAAATCAAACTAATAACTTGAAGTAATT
The DNA here is from genome assembly GCA_004027655.1 of Graphiurus murinus. NCBI lineage: Eukaryota > Metazoa > Chordata > Mammalia > Rodentia > Gliridae > Graphiurus > Graphiurus murinus. The sequence continues at coordinate 102,569 of PVLC010001174.1, read as the reverse complement.
TCAAAAGGAAGTAATGGATAATTAAATGGAACAGAATCCATAAATGTACTTTTAAAAGTATCTCAAAGCAATGAAATACATGTTGTTTGTCCTAGTGGCTAAGTTCATTAAACTAATAAGTATATAAGTTTACTGGTAATATGGCAAGTGTTTGGAAGTGCATTTTATAATTATTACCTTTTTCATCCATTTTTACGTTTACGTTTGTCATATTTCTAGTAGCTTGCAGTGATATTCTCTTGATTTCTTCACTTTATCAGGTACCTGAATAGCAGCTATATTCTAAAATATCTTTAATTTTTTTCCTTTGGTAATCCATGCCTAATTATTAGCACATAATCATAATTGAACTTACATAATTGTTGGAAGCATCAGTGTTTAACTGTGATAATTAATGGCTTCATGATGTTCTTACCTGGGGGTGTTTCATCAGCACCTCTGATTGGAGAGGACCTAGTCTGACCTTTTAGCTTGCCTGATTTCTCTCCTCCCGGGTTTCCTGCAGTATAGTGACACTTATTTTTGCAGGTGTTCAAAGTAAATATATCTAAATCATCATCTACTTAATTCTCTATGCTCAGTGTTCCCACCCCCTTTTTCTTCCCTCGATCTTCCATCAAAGAAATCACCAAGTCCTGTTGCTTCTTTCCAGAAGGGGAGAAAGGAGGAAGGTTTCTGACAAGGAGAAGTGGAGAGACAAGGAATGTTTAAACTGATGGGTCATGCAGGGGCAGTAGTCTTGGGATATGAGCAGCTTGAAGTAGACTACACAGTCCCTCAAAGGTCTTGCTTAGGAAATTGGATTTTTTCCCCTGAAAATGAAAAATGCAGAATTTAGAATTAATTTAATATATGCAATGAAGTGAAGGTGATGGAGTTTTAGGTGCTGATGAGGGAAGATGGGGACAGAGGCTGGTCAGGGAAGGAAGGAAAACTAAAGCTGGAGAGAAGAGTAATCTGTACCCAAAGAGGGAAAAAACGTTGCCAGAAAGCAGGTTAAAGTGGATGAAGAAGCCCAGTAAATAGAGGATAGAAGTTGGTGTTCAGAGGATATTTTGGAGTTGGGGGAAGAATTCGATCCTAGGAGTCAATCATTTAAGGCTCATGAAAAATACCATTGAAATAAAGGAGGGCAAAGACTGGAGGCGATGGACTTGGTGGGCTATTATTGGAGATACTGATATTACGTAAGTGGGTATGTCATAACTGAGTGATGGCAGCATTGAGAGTGGAAAGGAAATCCTCAATATACCGAAGAAACTCCCCCATCTATTTCTTTGTTTCCTCATCTGTAAAATGGGGGTAATAGTAATAACTATCACAAGATTGTTATAAAGCTTGCGTGAAATCTTTTTAAAGCTATTTAAAAGCTATAAAGCTTTACAAGCCATAAAGTATGTAAAACACTCAGAGCAGTGCAGACCCCTTAGCAAATGCCCAGCCAATATTAGCCATTATTCTCCTCCATTCTCAGGGGAAGTAAAAGTTGTTTGTCTCCTAGGAAGTGGGAAGGAGAATGTTGGCTCTCTTTCCTGCTGAGGAGTTGGAAAACAAGTGCCTTGGAGAAAAATATGTCCCTACTTGAGGCTAACATGTAAGAAAACTGCCTCCTTTATATAGAATAAAAAACCACTGAGGATATAAGATATATTCTTGGCAATGGGTTGAGCTTCAAAAGTGCTTAAAGGAATGATAGCTGTCCAAAGAAGTTGACCCCCAGCTTGGACTGTGAAAAGATGTGAGATATGAGTAACAGAATGAGCTATTCAGTCTTAGAAGTTCAAATGGAACGCGGGAGCGAGGTGGTTGATAAGATGCTTGTAGGATCCTATTTCATGGTGTGGAGAGTTGTAATGGTTATGGCTGGTGTGGCTAGGCTATAGGAGCCTCAGGGCAAAGGTTTTTTCATGCACTGTTGGGTATTATAAGCAATCAGAGGATCCAATGGGGGTCCAGCTCATTCAGCAGATATGATAGATTCAGATGTAAAAAGTTATGTACTCTCTGCTCTTCGAATTAGCCCCAAAGAGTCTACCTGTATCCTGAACCTCATTTCATTTTACTTTGCATTATTGAATTCAGTCTCTCGTTCACATTTTGGATCTAACCAATTCATCTTCCTGGTTGTGGCACTTACCTTTTAAGGGAATGACTTGGAAACCTCCCATATTTGATTGTGTTCCCTAGAGACATACCTAAAGATGAAAAGTTGAGCGCTGAAGGTTAACTCAAGTTATCTTGAGAGTTACAACAGTAAAAAGATGAGGAAGGCAGAATTCTGTAGAGGGAGAAGCTGAGGCACAGGCAGGTTCTACCTGAAGCCTCAGCTAACCTGATGGGGGCCCTGCAACTGGAATAGCCTGGGTTGTCCAGATCAAGGTCAAGAAGCAAACTCTTTGTATCCAAGTATTGGCCAGTCATTGACTGTGGGTTGCTCCCTGGGAGTGAGCATAAACTTGTGACAGGTTCCTGCAGTCTCAAGTTATGCCTTGAGGATAACTTGAGGATGTAGGAATATCCCAGTGATGGATGCTTCTGGGCCTTCATTAGCTGACAGTTCTGGCAGGTGAGGGATAGGTGTGTGGACTCTGGATACTCCCTTCAGTTAACTTACTTTAGCATCATTGAACCCTGGTTCCTTTAGGGTATAGTGATATTTGGTGATATACAGGACAAACGGAGAAAGAGATGGGGAGAGAAATAAAATAGGTGAGGGAAGGCCAAAATCATATTTTACTCCCTTTGCAATTTTGCCTGCAAGATTCCCATAAGAGGCAAGACCATAAACACAGAGAACCGAGGCTGTGATAACAATGTGGAAATCAGCTTCATGGTCCATGCAAGAAGGGAAAGGAAGTTGAACATTCAATCTCACTCTCTCTCTCTATCCTTAACTGCTCACCCTCAGGTCATTTTAAATATCGCAGGATCCCATCCCATTCCGTTGCACTACTGTGAAACTACAAAGAAATCGACCTGCATTTCACATACACACTAAAAATTAAGAAAATGAGCTTTTGATAATTACTGAGAATTAAGGGGCTAATTATGACAAAACTTCCTCCTCTGGAGAAGCTACCCTGACAGAGGGAAGAGCAGTGTGCTTTTCCTTAAGGAGTAATTTTTAAAAGAAAAGAGTTTTGTTAGGTGTGTGTGTGTGTGTGTGTGTGTGTGTGTGTGTGTGTGTGTGTGTGTTTCACTGGGAATTAAACCTAGGGGCATTATACCTCTGAGCTACACTCCTAGCCCAATTTTTCAATTGTTTTGTAAGTTGCTGAGGCTGGCCTTGAACCTGCGATCCTTCTCACTCGGCCCCCAAGTATTGGAATTACAGGTCTGCACTACCATGCCTGGCTTTGGTTAGATATTAAAGGAAATACAGAACAATTTAAGTCTGAGATGTGGAAACAGTGACAGCTGTGGAATATCTAACATACAAGTACTATCTGGGCTATACCAGGGTGGTAAAATTAATGTCAACAGATCTGATTGAAACATGCTCTAGTGAGTGGTTTTTGTCTCTAGCAGGTTTTATGCTTCTTTCTGAGCACTATCTTAGCACCAAAAATGTGCTTCTCCCATCATAGGGACCTAAAGATTTTCCCTAGTATTCTAGAGAATTGTTGATTCCTTCACCACCAGGCAGCAACTTTTGATGCTTCCAAAGCCAAAAGCAAAAAGTAGTGAAGCAAACGCCTAAATGGTAGCAAGTCTCTTATTCCCTGGAAGGAAATAATGGACTATAGAAAATGGGTTTAAAATAATCTTTAGATATATCCCTCTTCATTAAAGGGTGAATTTCACTCTCAATGTGTTCATTTCCTAAGTTTTAAGTTATAGTCAGAAAAAAATTAATAAACAGAGCCTGGCCATTCCCAAATTTATGAGATCACATAGTCTTTCGTGATGAAAAATTCCCTACTCAACACCTGATTTGCTGCTAATGAAAGTAAGGTCATCCAATTGCACAGCTGTTGGTTTTCCATGGCCCTCAGGATGACTGATTAAAATTGTCTAGCAAGACCGCGGAAGTGGGCTATTATACTGGTTAGAGAATTGTGCTTGGAATGAAGCCTTAGGCACTGATGGGAGTGGGTTAGTCAGCCTGCCATTAATTAGCAAGGGAAACCTCTCCTGTTTTAAATAATTTATATCCTCACCCAAAGCACATAATAGGAAGAGTGTAATAATGAGGAAGCATTACTGCTCACCAGGAAGTCTCTTCCAAACATAATTTACCAGCACAAGAAGTACCTGGGTATGAACAAAGTTTGCCCCCTGACAAAGCTCACCAGAATGATTGATTCCTCCAATAAGGTTATTTAATGTGCAACTGAAATCAGTTAATCTCTTAAACTAGATATAAGGAGAATCTGGTACACTGACATCTTTAGTGAGGAAATAGCACCAGGAGTTTTTTGTTGTTTATTCTCTATTTTTAAGAAAATAAAATGTGCCCTTTCTTTGGATTCTACATCATTCCTTTTCATGCTGGGGATCAACCTGCTGGCAAAGCCATAAAAATAAATGCTATTTTACTGAATGGGGAAATTGTAGATTGATTTGATTCATATAAGTAATAAATCCTCTGAACATGTAAAGTATTTCTTGAGTTGTGTAAATGCACATTTGCATTTCTGCATTTCTCTTTAATATGAAACAGCTGTTGTATTTTTCATTTTATAGCATTTTAAAGAGAAGGCAAGGCTTGGGAGCCAACTTGAATCACACATTTCACCACATTTCATTATAGACAATATCATATTAATTCCCACCACCACCAACTCTGATGGAAAACAGAAACTTGCTTCATATTTAAAACCCTGAAAGTTAACATAGAAACCTTAATGTAAACATTTAAATTATCAACTTGAAATGAGGATGGGAGACACTGCTAATAGATATCAGCCTATCTGCAACACTCTAGATTTAGGAGCCAGAAAGGTATAGAATGTACTTCCATAAATCAAATCATCCTTGTGAAAAGTAGCCATATAAATCCTCACTTCTCACCTGACATTCTCATTTGGATAGGAGAATTTATTTTTCTTAGCAATAAAATAGGTTACCCTCCTTATCCTTTTGTTAATATGGTTTCTTTATAATTATGCAAACTAAATTTTGGTCATCTCCCTTATCATAGCCTAGGGAAATGAAAACCTGGCTGGTTAAATATGGCAAATGTTTTTAAATTATAGGTCAATAACCTATATTCCATATGTATAACAGTAATGGAACCTAGAATTTCTTTCTGACATGCCTGAGCTGAAAATCAAATTAATTTTCAGCCACTGTGGACCTGTGAGTTCACATTTTCAATAGGATTAAAAATACCTGCTCTAAGGAGACACTATTGTTCTCCTTCCTACCTCCCTCTTTCCTGATTTTGTTTTAGCACTTTGGTCTAGTGTGTGTGGCGGGGGGTGTATTTTAGAGTCAGATATATGTTGCTTAGAATTTTGCCTCTGCTTCCAGCCTGCTGTATAAACTTTGATATGCGAAATGAACTCTGAGCTCCAGGGTTTTAGTTTTTAAAATAAGAATACTAACCATAGCCCCCCAAGATTATCACCAGGGTTGAAGGAGATAATCTGAGTAGATATTCCAGCCATAGGGCCTACGACCCAGGAAGAGCTCACAGATAGTGATACTCTTTCCCTCTCCCTTTCCTCCACCCTCACTTCCTAGCTCAAAGGGACAGTGGCTTTGGAATTGTCAAGGACTGACTCAGCCACAGGCCGAGTGTCTCCCAATTTTGTAAAATGCCCTGGAGAAGCTTTCTGCAGAGGATACAAGTCACTGCCTCCGTGGACATGACAGCATCCCTGTTTGTGCAGAAATGTCACCCCCAGGCTCAGCATGGTACACCATGTGTTGACAGCAAATCACAAATGACAGCCTAGAGGCTAACTCTCCAGTGACATTGGAGAGCAGGGTGCCATTCCAGTCTTAGAAACTAAATAAGAGTGTAGCCATCCACCTACCTGGGTGTGGCCATGGCCCAAACCAGAATGTTCAGAGTTCGCAGCATTGAGTTAAAAATATTGTATTCTTATGAACAACCACACAGCAAGGAGAAAATTCTCTATTTTATCATCTTTATTTTCACAACTCCTAGGCAGTGAGGATAGTTTGCCTGATTTTATGAATAGGCAAAAAGAAGCTCATTGAGATGAATCCTGCATGGAGCTTCCAGTGGTGTGTAAAAATCACACATGTGGATTCTATCATTACACCTTTGCTTGGTTCCCAGCCCTGGCACTTCCTCACTGCATGTCCTCAGCACATTGATTATTGGACTTGCCTGAGTTTCAATTTCCTTTGGTGAAAATGGGAATCGTTTTATAGGATTGCTCTGAAGATACAAGAAGCTAGATAGTGAGTTGTCCAAGCAAAACTTAGGAGTCTTTCTTTTCCCTTAAACTCTTTCTCTTCCTTCTCAAATTTCCAAATTCATTTCTCCTCCACCCCTTCTCATCTCAACAAAGAGTGCCTCATCCACCCATTTCTTCTCCAGGTCAATAACTTGATGTCATCTTTGATTTTCCTCTGTCCTGTCATCTTCTCCAGGTCCCTCCAACCCATAGGTCTCTTAGCTCTGCCTTCAAAATACTTCCAAAATTTGTCTACTCGTCTCCATTTGTGCACCTAAACCTCATGGTCTAACTGGGTAACTACATAGCCTCTGGTTTTGTTCATAACTTCTATAGTCCATTTTCCACATTATGGCCAAGTTGACCTTTTAGAAATATGAATCATAGGTGGGTGCTTGCCTGTAATCCCAGTACTGGGAGGCTGAGACAGGAGGAACATAAATTTGAGTCCAGCCTCATTAACTTAGTAAGATTCCCAGGAACTTAGCCTGTTTCAAAATAAAAAGGACTGGGGTATATCTTGGAGTTAGAATGTCCCTGAGTTCAATCCCTAATACCAAAAACAAACAAATATAAAAAAGAGAGAGGAAGGAAGGAAAGGAAAGAGGAAGGAAGGAAAGAAGGAAGGAAGGAAGGAAGGAAGGAAGGAAGGAAGGAAGAAAGAAGGAAGGAAATATAAATCATATCATGGGACTCTATAGTGGTTAAAATCTTCCAGTGGCTTCCTGCTGCACATGAACTAGGATCCAAACAGCTCTTGACAGCTGCCTACTGTTAGGATACTAGTTATATTAGTTGTATTATCAGTCTGAGCTCCCAGTCGATGTATAATCACTGACAAAGAGAGTATTTGAAAAGTAATTTTATTTACTAAAATTAAATTAAACTTTCTTTGCCTTCTTGTAGGACCTTCTTTATTCCTGTATGGAACACATCACTTTCTAGCTTGATTAGTTGTATTGCAATAACTGGTTTCAAATGATGATAGAGACCAAGGGGTCCCTGGATGCAACTGAGGGCTTCACAGTGCTGGGAGGGATAGGAAATGTGATGCCAGGGCAGCTAGAACCCAGGACTTTGGCCTTCTACTTCAACCAGAGAGCTGCATTTTCATCTGTCTTATCTGGTGGAGTTCTGTATGAGATTGCTTTTACCAAAAGTTTGAAAATGATTATTCTATTTACCCTGTTAAAATTTCTGCTTGGATCCCTTAAGGGAAGGATTAACTTCCGGTTCACTTTTCCATACCACCTGGTTCAGCAGTAGACGCTCAAACACTTCCAGTTGGTTGAATGAAGGGGATAAACCATGAGTACCTAGTCTAGCCTAAGGGTGCTGCAAAGCCTTATCACAGTTATTGAGCCTCTTTTGTAATTGGATCCCTAGTTAGTCAGAGTGGAGGCTTTTCCAAACTTTCTCAGTACTGTGTCAGTGTTAACATACATGTAGTTTATGGCATATTCTGCTCCAGAAATTTACTCTTTCCCTCCCTCAATTAATTGAGTTTTGATTTACAGTTTGGCTTACCTTTTTAAATCTGTTTATACTTCCTAATAACCTTCCATTCAACCAGTCCTCCCCCCAGGGAGCTTAACCAGATTAAACAATTAGCACTTTCTTTAAACAAATAGATAAATATTTCATGCTATTTAAGTATGGAGGACACCTTGCAGGGATGAGATAAATCAGAACTTACCTATAGATTTTCTTTGCCTGGAGTAAGTGCATCACTTGAAGCAATTACATCAATAATAAAAGTGCACACACAGGAACATATTTCATGCTTATATCTCCACTGGGAGCTTTGATCTCTCTTTGGAGTCAAAGACTGTGATAGCATTACATGAGATTTCTGTTTGCCTAGAGGTTAGATGGTCTATGTTATTAAATAATTATAATACATACTGAATGCTAGCACAGAGTGGGTGTAGATACAGTGTGTGATGTCTGATGTCTGTTTTCATGTCTCCTTCATAAGATTGCTGCAATTAGGGTGGAAAAGAGGGAAAGGGATGGTATGTTATGTGCATATATAAATATATGCATGAATCTCACTACCATGTACAATTACAATACATCAATAATTTTTTAAATTGCTAGAATTATATATTAATATCATATAGTCTAAAAGATAAGACTTGATTTAGCATCTTTCCACATTCCAGATGGTTCCAACTTCTCTACTAATCAGATATTCAGATAAATTGGTTGACAATTCTAAGAAGATACAATCAATATATTAAGGTGTTAGTTTAGTGTCACATTTTACTCCCTGACTTTTTTATTTATACAGTTGCTTGCTACATCTCTTAATGAATTCATGGGTTTTGCTGAGACATTAAATTGTCTTTCTTTGGCTGAGGAACAATAATTAAGTTTGCTTTTGCTGTGCTGGTAATTTAGAGCTATGCAGGTGATTCTACCAGCATCAAACTGTGATGTTCTTTTATAAAGACTAATTCCAAGGCAATATTTCAATTCAATTTTCACTAGAGCATCAAGTTTGTATTTAAAAGGCAGTCAAAATAGGTTAATAAAATGTTGTCAACTGATCACTAATGAGCTGTTCCTGGTATAACACTGCCCTTCTTACGATGAATTATCTTGGACTATCGTCCCACTACCCTGGGTACCAGCAAAAACACACAAAACAAAAACATATGAATGACTACTATTAGTGCCATGTACCCAGGAATGCTAACTATGGGTGCCTTGAAATTGTAGTCTATTCTGTCTATGCCAATGTAACTGAGTGTACATGGACACAGGATTAAACTAAGATACAGTATATAGCCTACGAGGACAGTCATGGAAATACCTAATAACAGCACAAGAGAGGGAAATAAGTATCTCATGAAACCAAGACAAGACGTTCCAGGAATCCAGAGGGAGGAGAGCTTTGTTTCCCTTGGAGGTTGGAAAAGGCTTTTTAGATGATACAGCATTGGAACAAAACTTAAAGAATGAAGATGGCCAAGGAGGGAAGAATATATTTGGCAGTATATGAGTTTTCTGTTGCTGTTGTGACAAAACACTCAAAACTTAGTGGTAAAAACAACACCCATTCACTATCTCAGGGTTTCCATGGCTCAGAAGAGTAGCAACTGAGCACAACTAATTTTTTTTTCCTTAGGTTCCAAATGTCAGAAGGACTGAACTCTCGAGACTCAGGAGGAATCCATTTTCAAACTCACTCAGGTTATTGGCAGAATTTGGTTCCTTTTGGTTGTAGGGTTCAGATATTTCCTTGTCTGTCACCTGGGAGACTCTCACCTCCTGAAGAACCCTGGGTTCCTCAAACCTGTTACCTGTCATTTCCAATCTCTGCCTTCCCCTTCTGTTACATATCTAGACTCCAACTAAAGAACACTCTCTGCTTTAAAGATTAGATTGGCCCACCCTGATAATTCAGGATAATCTTTTTATCTTCAAGTCCATAACCTAAGTTATATTGGCAAAGACTCTTTTGCCGTGGAAAGGAACCTATTCGTAGGTTCCTGGGTGAGGGCATAGATATATTTAGAGGCCATTTGCTTCACCCTGTGAGAGAGAACAGTAAAAACAGAGGAACTCTTCAAGAAGATGGTGGGGACTCAGATATGTGCTGAGGATAGAATAGGAAATAGGGACTGGGAAGGCACAACTGATTACTCCCTTCCATGTGTTCCCATAATACTTTGTGATCCCTCTTAAGGGTAATTCAGATGCACTGAGTTGTCTTTTCATTTGCCTCTTGAGGCCAGAGATCTGGATTTTTTCAATTTTGCACCCCAACACTAGCATCCTGCCTTCCTTCCTAACATGTAACTAATATACAGCTTTGAGGTTGAGTTGAAGGAAAGTGGCAATGATAGTGGCAAAAATAGCATTTCTTGGGCCAAGAAGTGAATTGCTAAATGCAAATTGTCAGGCATGCAGTTGGCAGGGGAGATAATTTTAGCAGGGGTCCTGTTAGCAAGATTGGAATCCCACCATGGAGTAGACCACATCTCTTCCTTGTAGACCTTGTACCACCTTGAAGCCTTCTGTATTTGGAGTTGTTGCTGTACCAGCATATATCAGCCTAAGAGCTGATACATTATTTTTTAATGTGTGTATTTATAGAAACTTTATTCCCAGTTGCCAAAACCTGGAAGCAACCAAGATGTCCTCAGCAGGTAAGTGGATAAATTATGGTGTACCTATACAATGGGGCATTACTCAACAATAAAGAAATGAGATATAAAACCATAAAGAGATGTAAAGGAAACTTAAATGCATATTACTCAATAAAAAAACAGCCAAGATGAAAAAGAGTATAATTTGTATGATCCTGGCTTTATGACATTTTGGAAAAAGCAAAACTATAGAGATAGTAAAAGGATCAGTGGTTGTTAGGGTTAGTGGGGAGGAAAGGATGAATAGACAGAACAATAATTTTTATGACAGTGAAAATACTCTGTATTACACTATAATGATGGACACATGTCATTATGCATTTGTACAAACCCACAGAATTTATAGCACCCAGAGGGAACCCCCTCTTCCCTGAGGAAACAATGAACTTTGGGTTAATATGATGTGTCAGTGTAGGTTCATCAGTTGTCAGGAATGTGCCCCTCTGGCAAAGGATGCTGATGTGAGGGAGGCTACACATGTGTAGGGGCAAAGGAACTTACAGGACATTCCAGAGCTGCCTTCTAATTTCTTTTAAAAAATTATATTGGTGCATTATTGTACTATGTTGTTTTCCAGGTGTCCTGGCAGTCTCCCCTCCACCATGCAAAGGGTTCCTCCTGCTTGACTAAAGGCTGCTTAGTTGTAACTCTTTCTGGGTCCAGCAGGACCAGCATTGAGTTGCATTACTACTTGGGATTAAGTAGGAAAGCTGTGCTTGGGAAGTCAGCTGCTCTGGACTATGGTTAGTCTACCTCTTATAACCTCTCTGAGGCCCAGTGTCCTCATTCAGAAAATGGTGATATAATAACTCATGGTCATGTAGCTTAGCCGGGAGCATATAGGTAAGTGCATGGTCCTTAATTGTTAATTAAACAAAGTAATGATAAATGCATATGAGTTCTCAACCCTTCTTTGAAATGATTATAGTCTATGATAGTCAATTAATTTAATTATATTAGTTGCCCTGGTGTAATTTATACATGAAATACTTAGAATATGAGCAAATAGAAATACAATGGCAATTGGGACTCCTTTTGGGGGAGAGGGTGCTAGGGATTGAACCCAGGGGAATTCTACCTTCAAGCTATACTCTTTTTACTTTGAAACAGAATCTGCTAGGCTGTTGAGAGTCTCGCTAAGTTGCTGAGGCTGTCCTTGAACCTACAATCCTACTGTCTTAGCCTCCCAAACAATTGGGACTCTTTTTTTTTTTTTTTTTTTGCGGTACTGGGGATTGAACTCAGGGGCATTCTACCTCCGAGCTATACCCCCAGCCCTATTTTTTAATTCTTTATTTTGAAACTGAGTCTCACTAAGTTGCAGAGGGCCTTACTAAGCAGCTGAGGCTGGCCGCGAATCCAGATCCTCCGGTCTCAGCCTCCCGAATGCTGGGATTACAAGCATGCGCCACCACGCCCGGCTAACAATTGGGACTCTTAATGGTAGGACTCCTACTCCCATTCCCCTTGATCCCTTCTGTTTCCTACTCTTCCTTCCTCGTTGAGCAGGCTCCTGTCTCCTTTCTGGAAAGGTGTGGAACAGATTCCATGTCAGGGTTCCTCCTACTACCCTATCCCTCTCCGGCCTCAAGTGATCTCTTCTAGGCTTCATTTTATTTTCCATTAGCAATTCATTATATGCTGCCTTGTGATACTTTTCTTATTATTTCACTTCTCAAATGTTTACATCTTCTCTTCTAAACTGTTTTATGAGATTCTATTCACTCATTCAAGTACACTTTTTAGTATACTATTTTTATTAGTGTATTATAATTATATGTCATAGTGATACAAAATACATGCACATGGTACTTGGTATGATTCTCTCTGGACCCTATCCCCTCTCTCCATTTGTGTTAATGGGATCAGTAGCGATACCTTGTGTATGGAGATAGCATTATTTGAACCATTTCCTTCATATATGCTTTTGAGCACCTTCTATGTCTTAGGTCCTGGAGAGGTGATAGAATTGAAATGGACAGTGTAAGTCCTAAAGTTGACTGTCTGGTGTGGGAGATAGACAAATATATCATCAATTATGGTCAGTGTGGCATGATGATATAAGGGCAGAAAGGGGTTTGTAGGAGCCTGTCTTAGCCAGCATCCTCACTGCTACAATCCAACACAGCTAACCACACAACTTAGCAGAAGGTACATGTATTTGCTCATAGTTTTTTGGAGAATTTTAGAGGTTCAGTCCATGTGAGGCTGAATCTGCAGAGCTCAGGGCATAGTGTTGGGAAGTGGAGAGGGTGACAGTAAGGCTCGGCTCTCACATCACAGAGGCAAGAGCACTAGCAGGGGAAGAGAGGCAATATATAATCCCCCAGGCCACACCCCCAGGGCCCCTCCTGAGCAACCAAGCCCTTCATCGAACATGGCTACCTACTCTCTATGAGGTCTCTATGAGGTCATTCTAAATTTAAATCATTATAGAGTCCAAAGCAAAGGTATGGGAGTTTTTTGTTGTTCATTTTTTGTTTGCTTGTTTGTTTTTTGCATGATAACTTGCATTTAGCAAGTAAATAATAAGAGATTGAAAGTGTTGACAATTTTACTCTGAGCTTGGGAACTTGATATAGTTAAAAATAGACAATGTTGTGGGCTGTTATAACCGTACATAAGTCTAGGCTTCATGGATGGTGTCCCAGGAAGTCACGGAGACTACTTTTGCACTTCTCAATTGCACTGGAATTCCAACAGTTTTGTGGAGGACTGAGGGAGAGGTCATGGGCACTCCCCAAAGGCCCACAGAATGGACAAGTTTGCAGGCCATGATACCCATGGTAGAGGTCTTCTAGGTATCATGCTCATTCTGTATGCATGAAACTCTCAGAGGCATTCCCAGAAACTCTGGGACTCTCCTTGGAGTCCCAGAACATTTCCTACATAGTTCCAAGGACAGTGTGTCTTCTAAACCCCCTCCTCAAACCTACGAGTGTTCTGTAGAAGCAGCCAACAAGAATGGGAGAGAAGAATTATGTTACTCTGATCTTTTACTCTTGACAACATCCCTTATGTATGATGAAATATAAATAGTGCAAACTATGATTCACTGTTAAACCTGGAAGAGAAATGACTCTGAAATGCATAAATTAACGTTAAGTGTATTTTCTGCAGCGATGGCAGGATTAGGAAGCACTCACTCACTTGTAGTTAGCAATGACAAATGATCTCCAAAAAAATCATGTTATTCAGTTTTCAGTGACAACATTAAGAAAAATATTAAAAATACTTTATAGAATCATGAATGTAACATTTGGTAAAATGTCTTTTTTTTCCTCAATGCCTTTTAAAAAGAATCACATGGCATCGTAATTACCTGAACTTCTTGACATACTAATTAACTCTGATTTAAAACAGCCATTATTTTTAGAGTTAAGCTTAGTGAACATTGTCTAATATTATTATGCGATCATTAATATGAATAGGGAAAATGAGATAAGAAAAGAAGAAGACAGTAATTAAGATGAGTAATTTGGTAACAAAGTTGAACTAAAGCAGGTTGGTGACTCTTTAGCACGCGATAATGTATATTATTAGTATAATTTATCTCTCAAAGGACTCTACTTATCCCCAGGCCCCTCTTATGTTAGATTTTTGTTTTTATAGTTATCAGTAAATGGCGCAAACGATTTCAGAAAGAGTCCTGAGAACTTGTCACTCTGCAAATTCAGGATCTTTGACTCCTGAGTGTTTTGTAAAACTAGATCTTAGTGCATTACTAATTTGTAATAAGGGGAAAAGTCAGAATGCAATCAATGGGGGGTTAGAAAGAAACTTTTTGTATTATGCAATAGAACTCAAGGCAAAATCTGTCTTTTTCTTGGAAATTATCAGCAGCAGGCTACTAGCCATGTTGGGACCACTCTGATGGAGGTCTTTGAAATCACAAATGTTTGTCATCACTGAAATCTGAAATCAACATTAGGACTCTGCTTCTTGTGTTGAGGACACCCCACCTAATGTTAAAGAAAAAAATAAATAATTTGGATGTTTTACTCAAGTGGTGCTACCATGTGGAAATGGATGTAAAATCATTCATTTAATAAATTTGTTGATTCACTAAAAGCCTCTGATAGGTTAGGCATCATTCTAAGTACTGGAGATTTATCATGAGATAAGACAAACAAAATCCCTGTGCTCAGAGAGCCTACATTCTAATGACAATAATCAAAGGATACATCCATAAACATGTAAAGAATAAGACATCAGATGGTGATACGTGCTATGAAGCAAAGAGCAGAATTATTTCAGAGAGAATGAGTGGGAAACAGCTTTAGAGAGAACAGTCAGGAGAACAAGCTTGAGGAGTTGTTTTTAAGCCAACACAAATAATATGAATGAACAGTGTGTTAGTCAGCTTTCCATTGCTATAATAAATACCTGAGATCATCAACTTATAAATAAAAAAAGTTTATTTTAGCTCACACATTTGGAGGTTTTGGTCCATGACTGATTGGCCCCATTGCTTTGGGTCTATGGCAGTACCACATGGTGGGAGCATGTAGTGGAGTAACATCTTCACCTCATAGCTGGGAACTAAAAGGGAGAGAGGAAGAAGCTAGCATCTCACAATCCCCCTAGAGGGCATGCCCCCCAATTACTTAAAATCTCCCATTAGGCCCCGCCTCTTAAAGGTTCCACCACTTTCCAATAGTATCAGTAGTACTACTTCCAGTAGTACTTTTGTGGTAGTGAAGACTGAACTCAGGGGCACACTATCTCTGAGCTATACCTCCAGCTCTATTTCATTTTTTATTTTGAAACAGGGTCTTGCTAATTTGTTGAGGCTCTCCTCCTGTCTCAGCTTCCCAAGTACTGGGATTACAGGCACTTGCCACCGCACCTGGCATGACCTAGTGGTTAACATATAGGCCTTTATGAGACATTCCAGGTTCAAGTTATAGCAAGCAGAATTCAGGGGAAGAACACTCAGGTAGAGAGGATGAAAACAAAGACCCCACACAGGCATGACCTTGATGTGTTTAGAGAACAAAAAGAAGGGCAGAAAGATTAGAGTACTCTGAGTGAGGGCTGGTGGTGTGGGGATCTCGGAGAAAGCAGGGCCAGTGGTGCCAGCCTTCTGGGCCATGATCAGGATTTAGTTCAAGTGCATGGGAAGCAGAGAATGATATGATATGACTCATTAAAACCTGGCTGCTGAGGGGGAGGGGAAGTCAAGAAGCTATGGTGGGCCGGGCATGGTGGTGCATGCTTGTAATCCCAGCATTCGGGAAGCTGAGACTGGAGGATCTGGGTTCGCAGTCAGCCTCAGCTACCTAGTGAGGCACTCCACAACTTAGGGAGACCCTGTTTCAAAAGAAAGAATAAAAAATAGGGCTGGGGGTATAGCTCGGAGGTAGAATGCCCCTGAGTTCAATCCCCAGTACCGAAAAAAAAAAAAAAAAAGAAAAAAGAAGCTATGGTGGTAGCTTGGATTGAGGAAGTGAGGATGGAAAGGGATTCAGAACATACTTTAGAGTCAGTTAACGATTCTGATTCTTGATGATGAGGTGGATGTCACATGAGAGAGAAAGAGAGAAGCCAAGGACAACCCTCAAGTTTGTGGCTTGAGCACCAGTGTGTAGTTTTTGTGACAAAAATGGGGGAGGGCTAGGAGAAGAGCAGTGTTACTTGGGTGGGGAGGGTAGTAGGTGGAAATCAAAAGTTCTGCTTTGAATATAAGTTTAAAATGGTTTTTAGACATCTAATTGCCTGTGCAGCTTTTTATTTTTATACTTTTATTGGTGCATTGAAATTATACATCAGAGTCAGGCATGGTGATGCACTTCTTATTACAGTATTTGGGAGGCTGAGACCGGAGGATCCAGGTTCGCGGCCAGCCTCAGCTACTTAGTGAGGCACTCTGCAACTTACTGAGACCCTGTTTCAAAATAAACAATAAAAAATAGGGCTGAGGGTGTAGCTCAGAAGTAGAATGCCCCTGCTTTCAATCCCCAGTACAGAAAAAAAAAATTACACATCATAGTGAGGTTCAAAGTCATACAAACAAACATACATACAGGTCTTGGTGAGTTTCCCTTCAGGTTCCACTGTGCTAGCCACCCCTTCCCATGCATAGTAGTGCTATTGGTAGTGATATTTTCATACATACGCATAGCATAATTTGACTTTTTCTTTTTTATTAGTTTGGCTTTTTGACATAGATTTTTAAACTTTATCTCTTAGTATTGGATTTTGGTTTTAGGTAACAAAATAAGCAATTAGAAGTGGATTAGATAAACTGAAGCTGATTTTCTGCATATAAAAGCCCCTACAGACATGTGTGGAGCTAAGCCGGTGCTCCGCCAGGCTCACTGCAGTTCTCTGTTATGCTGTCCTTAGTGGACTGGCCATTGCCTGTGTTACATGACAGAGAAGCTGCGGCTCCAGACCTCAGTGTCTGCACTTGAGTTATTTAAGTCAGAAAGAAACAGAAATAGCAGTTCCAGAAACATATATCATGTTTTAAGTAAGAAAGCAATTTTTCTTAGCAGTTTTGACCAGAGGCCGTTTTTCTCATTGACTAGAACCATGTCATGTGGCCACTCCTAGCTGCAAAGGAGTATGGAAAAGAGGAGTGTTAGATGATACAATGTCAAGGTTATGCTGGCAAGAAAGAAGGGCACCTCACACTAGATAGGAAATGATCGATATCTGCCACTCTAGAAGATGCCAATTTAGAAGGTTTGAGGCAAGAGAAAGTGGGGATCTGATGGTTCCCAAATTCTAAAGCAAGTTAGGATTGAATAGCAGCTGGTATAGTCAACAGGTAGAGCTCAGGAATGGACTGAGCTGGGAGTCCTGCTCCTCCTCAATTCTTGGAAAACATCTTCTATTCTATTTACCTAATGACATTAACAAAGGTGACATCTGCGGGCCACCCTATAGGTGCTACCTATAGGCATTTCTATATCTCTATAGAATAACTTAGCTTATTAAATCAGCAGTAATTATTAACAATTTTCTTTTCTTTCTTTTTCCATACTGGAGATTGAGCTACTTCCAAGTTATATTCCCAGCTCTTTTAATTTTTTTGTTTTTGAAACAGGGTCTCACTAGGTTGCTGACAGTCTCACTTGGTTACTAAGGCTATCTTCGAACCTGCAATCCTCCTTTATCAGTCCCCCAAGTACTGGAATTATAGGCCTGTGCCACCACACGTAGCTCAACAATTTCCTTTTCTAAAATGTCCTAATTTCCTTTACTTGAGGATCCCATGCCTTCCTGGGGTCCGGCTGGCTCTTGAGAACACAGTTTTCTCTAGTCACTGGGTGAGCTTGTTTCTGTGCCTCTCCCTCCATCACCCTAAATCCATCCTACATCGGGCTCAATCTGCTTGCTCATCACACAGGTCAGAACAAGAGTCATTAGCAGCCCCAGTTATCCTGAACTTAGGTATAACACAATGGGTCACTCCCCATTATGGAAATTATCACTAATTATACAGGAGCATCTTTGACATGATGTATTGTCTACATTGTCACTGTCAATAATGGGATGGTGATTAATGGATGTCCCTTGGATGGAATATAGCAAAGTGCAGTCTGGAAAAGGAAGCTCAGAAGTTTAGCAAAAAGGCACAGAATATTGACTATCCTAGATCCTTTCTCTTAGCACGTGCGCATGCACACACATTGAAAAACCAGACATTAATCATGTTGAAAAATAAAATAATTTTTAAAAATTCCAGACAATGAGGCCTTTTAGGTGTATCCTTTGTTTTCATGGAATCCTTTGAGTCTAGTGTTACATTCAGGGCCTGACTCAGGACAGAGTTAATCTTGGACCTCTCTTCTCCTCTTTTGAACTTTCCAATATGCTTGGAGGGTGGCCTTTTATAAGTATCTAGGTCATCCCTGGAAGTACGCCCTGCCCTGGAACTTTCCCAAAGAGCATCAGATGAATGCATTACAACAAAAATTCTAGAAGTAAGAAGTCCAGAGTTTGTATAGAAACTCAGTCCTGCTATCAAGAACCCAACCTCCTCCTAGACTCTGCTTCACCATTTTTAGCTTATTCTGGCTTACTGTTTCATGGTTGCAACATAAAAACTGTGGCTCCAAACATCTCATCCACATTTAAAATGGGAAGGGCAGCAAAGGTGGTGCCAGCAATATCTATTTTCTTTTTGTTAGCAAAGAAAATCCCCACCCCCCAATTCCCAAACTATAAGGAATTATGCAGAAAAAGAATATTTGGCCCAGAGAAACTGGAGTTCTAGAAGCTGAAACAAAGGAGACTATAGATTGGTGTCTCCACTTAGCTGGATGATGATTCTATCAGTGGCCATGAGTCATGGGTGAGAAATGTGTTCCTGGGTGTAGGGAACAAGTGAGTCTTCCTTGTGCAGACACACATCCAGTGGGACAGGAGACTCCAAGGAAGACAGGTGAGGGATGTGGTTGGTCCTTTCTGGGAAGACCTTGCAGACTTCTGCTGTATGTAAGTTTGCAGTCATCTCCAATACTTTGTTTCCTATGAAGTCTGGTAATAAAGCGATGGCTCCTGTTCAGGGTCTTTGGGAGCATTCATCACTTTGAGTCAAGGCAGGACAGATATATGTGATCCCAGAGTCTATCTTGTTGCCAAAGGAGATATAATACTCTGACATAGAGTATAATATGTGCTCATAGTTAGAGGCTAAGCAGTTAACAGTATTTTACCATAAGATTTCAAAAGAGATTTTATATAATTACTGGTTTAAAATAAAAATAAAAAATGTCCAGAAGAACTCTGGAATTCTTTCCTTGTGGATTATTTATTCTTGTTCTTTAATCTTCTCAACCCCTTTTAAAAACTGGTATTCTTTACTTAAGAACTATATCTGGCTTTTAAAAATCACCATGGATCTCCTTTGGCTGTTTTTTTTTCCATTAAAACAATTGGAGACTGAGATAAGAGAATTGGAGGTTCAAGGCCAGCTTCAGCAACTTAGTGAGCCTTCAGCAGCCTAGCAAGACTATGTTTCAAAATAAAAAATTTAATCCAGGTGTATTGGTGCATGTTTGTAATCTCAGTATTTGGGAGGCTGCGACAGGAAGATTGCAGGTTCAAGACCAGCCTCAGAAACTTAGGAAGACCCTGTTTCAAAAAATAAATAAATAAATAAAATCAGGCTGGGGGTGTATCTCAGAAGCAAAATGCCCCTCAGTTCAATTCTCAATAGGACAAATAAAATATTTTTTAAAAGATGGTTGAGGGTGTAGTTTGTAGGTAGTATGCCTCTGGGTTTAATACCCAGTTTAAAAAAAAGATATAATTTATATATAGTAAAATACTCAGATCGTAAATATATCATTCAATCAAGGCACAGGACAGTCTGTTCACTCCAGAATGTCTCCTTACATCTCTTCCCCACTATTTCTCCCCCCTCTATTCCATCAGAAATAACCAGAAGGCTGATTGCTCTCACTAGAGTATAGATTTGCCTATCTTAGAACTTCATACAAATGGAATCAGGAAGACTATACCTTTGGCTTTTTTCACTCAGCATATATTTTGAGATTAATCACCTCTTAGGTATGTTGGTAGATTATTCCTTCTTATTGTTTATTAGCATTTGACTATGTGGCTGGACCATAATTTATACACCCATTATCCTGGTGACATTTCTGGCTTGTTTCTACCTTTGAACTATCTTGAAGAAAGCTGCTATGAAAATTTGTGCTTGAGACCTTTTGCGGGTAAAGATTGTGATTTCTCTTGGATGTGAAACTAGAAATGGAATTGCTACTTCATAAGAGACTCTTTGTGTGACAATTTAAAAGACTGCTGAGTGATTTTCCAAAGTCACATTTTACACCCTTGCCAGCAGTGTTGCTCCGTATTCTCTCCAGTATTTGGTATGATTAGCCTTTTTAATTTTATGGCAGGCTAGTTATTGCATCTATCACTTTAATTTATGTTCTATTGCTTACCAGTAATGTTCATCATGTTTTTATCTGTTTATTGGCTATTTATGTACTTTGTTTTATAAAGTACCATTCAAAGTCTTTTTGTACAAACTTTTATTGGGCTATTTGTCCTTTCATTATTGAGTTGCAGGAGTTCTTTATATATTACGTGTACAAATCCTTTGTCAAATATATGAAAGCATCTATTTTAACTTTAGTTAAAATAGAGTGATTAACTATAGTGTTTTTAGTCTTCAGAATATCTTAAATTTCAATGAAGTCCAAGTTATCAAGTATTCTTTTACTGTTTATGCCTTCTGTTTTTACTTTAAGATTTTTTTTGGTACTGCAAATTTAATCTAGGGATGTTCTACCTCTGAGCTAGACCCCTAACCCTATTTTAGTTTTTATTTTGCAACAGGATCTTGCTAGATTGCTGAGGGTCTCACCAGGTTGCTGAGGCTGACCTCAAACTTGCAATCATCCTGTCTCAGTCTCCCAAGTACTGGGATTACAGACACACACCATCACACCTGGCTTCTTTAAGAAATTTTTGCTTCAGAGTCACTAAGATATTCTATTTCTCCTAATCACTCTATTTTAACTTTCACACTTGTATCTATGATCCATCTTGAACTGACTTTCTTCTGGGGTGCAAGGTAGGGGTCTGACTGTTCTTTGCTTTATTCAAATGTACAATATGATGGTGCTTTCAAAGACAGTCTTGGTTTCTGGTCCCCCCACCACCTGCTATGACTAGTGGGATAGAGCATATATTGTTTACTAACCAAGTGCATGGTTTAGAATCATAGTTCTTCCACTTGCTAACCTGTAACATTTGTAAGATACTTATCTCTGAGTCTCCATCTATTAAAAACAATAGCATATGATCACAAGATTCACCTGAATTCTCTCTCTGTGAAATAACAATAAGTATTTATCTTATGGGGTTAATGTGAAAGGAAAAAGAATTTGTACATTAAAGTACTTAAAAGAGAAACTGGGAGCCAGGTGTGGTGGTACACGCTTGTAATCCCAGCATTTGGGAGGCTGAGACCAGAGGATCTGGGTTCGCAGCCATTTACTCCTCCCCCCTGATCTTTCTGGTCTGAACTGGCCATTCATTGAGGGCTTACTGTGGAGGAATCTCTGCCAGAGACTGGGGACAGCATATGAGCAGGACAGATGTGGTCTCTGCTCTCATGCGACTTTTAGCCTACTGAGGGAAGCACACGTTAAACAAATATGATTACAAATGGTTTGAAGACTGTGTATAGAGTGCTAGGACAGTCAAAAATCCAAAGACCATGGATATCCCTGTGGGGAGTCAGGGAATGCCTTTCTTTCTTTCCTTTTTTTCAGAACTAGGGATTGAACCAAGGAGCACTCTACCTCCGAGATACATCCCTGACCCTATCTTTTATTTTTTATTTTGAAACAGGGTCTCACTAAGTTGTAGAGGACCTCACTAAGTATCTGAGACTGGCCACTAACCTGCAATCCTCCTGTCTCAGCCTCTCAAGTACTGGGATCACAAGTGTGTGCCACCACACTCAGTTCAGGGAACACCTTTCTGAAGAGGTGATTTTTATTTCATTTTATATTGCTTATTTTCTTTCTTTTTTAAAAAAATATACTTGGAGGAGACAAAGATGGTGAATGAAAGAAATACCTCATCTCAGGCACTGTAAAATTTGAATAAAAACTACTGTAAAAGCAGCTTCTTGATGGAAGAAAAAAGCAGCAAAAAAAGTGAACAAAGTAATGAAAATTGAAACACAGGCTGAACAAAACCCAGAAAGCAGATCAGGGAGAGAGAAGGAGCCATGAGCATGGCACACACACTGCGGTGGAGTGGCCACCATTGAGCCAGCCGCACATGGCAGGGTCTTCTAGCACTGAGGCATCTAACAACCTTTGGAAACCCAGTGACCAGATATGGAGTAAGCAAATACAGAACTCCCACGCCCTAGTCAGGTTGTAATTCCTGGAACACCCACAACAACTAGCTTAAGCTTATGGCAGAGATATCCCAACTCACCTCTCCCTCCAGAGCCAGAGCAAGCAGCACTCAATTGTAAGTTAACTGTGTGGCCAAAGGGCTCCTGTGGCAAATGATAGATTCAGATGCCTACCTGTCTAGTGCTTAGATAGGAGCAGAAGTGCGGGATAGAACTGGAAAACATTATGTTAAGGGAGATTAGTCAGTCACAAAAAGTAAAAAATTGCATGCTGTCCCTAATATGCAGAAGCTAGGGAAAAAGTAGGCCATAAGTGGGACTCTAGACAAAGAAGGAGAAACTTTATATGAGCAAAGAATGTTACTTAACTGAAGGTGACAGGGGAAGGAGGGAAACACCCTAATGCACATGATGTACTTTCACAAACATATCAAAGTCAATCACTAAACTGAACATGAGAAGGAGGGAGAAGGGAGGGAACGCGGCGGGAATTGGGGAAGGGTTAAATGACAGATATGTGCATGTATGCCTCTACCAGCTTATACCTAAAAAGATGTATTATTATAATGCATCACTAAAAAAATAGATTGAAAAATATATACTTATATTGGTGCATTGGAATCACATCATAATGAAGATCAGAATGATAGGGACATACATGCACATAGCACTTGGGGAGCTTCCCACCACCCCATGCTACCCCACACCCTCCCCTTCCTTGTACATGATATTGAGATTGGCCTGATAATTTCATATATGTGCATTGCATCAATTGAAATGTTTTCCTCATCAAGTCTCCCTTTCTCCCAACCTCCCTCACCCAGACCCCCTCCATCGCTCCACTGGGGTTTCTCCTCCTTTATCTGGAGTACCTCTTGTATCCCAATCACTCCTTAGCTCCCACATACAAGAGAAAATATATGACCCTTCACACTATGTGACTGGCTAATCTTATTTAGTACATGCAATATTCTCTAGTTCCATCCATTTTCCTGAAAAATATTATTTTGTTCTTCTTTATGGCTGAGTAAAATTTCATTGTGTATGTATATTCCACAGTTTCATAATCCATTCATCTGATGATAGATACCTACACTGGTTCCATTCAACAGTCTGATGAATGGTGAGCTCAGTAGAGGCAGAGACTTAGATATGCACATTATTTCCCACAACATCAAGCTGAGTGACAACAGAGAAGATTAGATGATTGTTGAGAATCTACAATGTCATTCGAGAGGAAAGAAGTAAAATGCACAGTGTATCCAGTAAATACTTCCTTGATGACCAAATGGAGGAATGAAATCAGTATAGTTACTAGGCACCTAAAACACCACACAGTAGCATTAAGGTCTGGCAGGTCTCTCTGATGTTGATCAGTTTCTTATTCATTCAGTATATATACTGAGTACCTAATATGTTCCTCAATTACTAAAATGCTCCTGAATCCCCTCTCCTCTCGGGGGAATCTGGAGTGTTGGTCTGGGCAGGGATTCCTGATGGCATGGGTATGGGGAGGCACAGGCAGAGGGAGTGTCTCTTACCTGAGGTTGTGGGAACCACCCAAATCAGAGGAGTCACCTCTTGGTGGGAGAGGATGAGGAAGATTGCAAACCAGAGAAGATCCCCCAGCAGTTCTTCATATCCAACAGGAGTATAATGAGGCCAGAAGCAGGTGGGCCAGTCACTACAAATTTGTCAAGAGCTAGCAACAGTGTCCAGCCACCTCTCCACTGAAGCTGGGGTATCATGTCTGGACACCTGTACCAGAAGTTAGTAATCAGGTATGAGAGAAAATGCAGAACCCGTGGGGTGTGCTAAGAGAGCCACCTCTGAGTGACTCTAACACTGTCCAGAGAAGGTGAAACCTGGGCTGGAATTTGAAGTTTTCAGGCCCTTGTATATGTGAAAATAAGCAGAAAGGATTGTGGGAATGCTTGGCAGAAGTGTGAGAAGATATGGCATATTGCCACTCTAATAACCCTGAGCCTGACCTCTCTGAATTTAGCTGCACTGTTTTGGAAGATAATTACATTTTCAGTCTGCACCATCTCTTGGGATAGCAAGTTTCCATAAAGTTTCCATTCTCTGTGAAAGAAACACTTGCTTCTATTTGCTCCAGATTTCTCTAACTGCTTCCTAGCTTGATATTGCTTTGATGTTGGTATATACTTTTGCTTCTTTAACCTAAATAAAACTCGAGCTTCCTAAAAAAGCATCCAAAACTGTATTATTAAATACATACACACAATTTTTATTGGGGTATTTAATTGAAACAATACTACAGTGAGTTTACTTACAGAAGTATTGTAAAATATTTTTACTTGAAACATATTCAGGTAGTAAACTTTTATACTGTTCAAAAACCAAAAGTCAATTATATTTGCTCTTTGGAAATTACTTGTCAGAATTAAGATTTAAAAGGTCTGATTTATACTTAAATATTAAAAGAGTCAGGTGTGGTGGTGCATACCTGTAATCCTCAATTTGGGAGAATAAGACAGGAGGATTGCAGGTTTGAGTCCATCCTCAGTAACTTAGCAAGATCCTGTTTCAAAATAAAAATAAAATAGAGATAGGGGCTCAGAGGTAGACTCCTCCTCGGTTCAATCCCCAGTACTAAATAGATACATAAATACATAAATAAATATTAAAATAGATGTGTAAAAACTTTATCACTCCAAATATTATGTTGAAAATCAAGATTACCAAGCCGGGTGTGGTGGCACACACTTGTAATCCCAGCATTCGGGAGGCTGAGACCAGAGGATCCGGGTTTGCGGCCAGCCTCAGCTACCTAGCGAGGCATTCCACAATTTAGTGAGACCCTGTTTCAAAATAAAGAATAAAAAATAGGGCTGGGGGTGGAGCTCGGAGATAGAATGCCTCCGAGTTCAATTCCCAGTACCGTTAAAAAAAAAAAAAAAGAAAATCAAGATTACCATGAAGCCGGGCATGGTGGTGCACACTTGTAATCCCAGAATTTGGGAGACTGAGACCGGAGGATCCGGGTTCGTGGCCAGCCTCAGCTACCTAGCGAAGCACTCCACAGCTTAGTGAGACCCTGTTTCAAAATAAAGAATAAAAAATAGGGCTGGGGGTATAGCTCAGAGGTAGAATGCCCCTGAGTTCTATCCCCAGTACTGCAAAAAAAAAAAAAAAAAAAAAAAAAAGATTACCATGAAGTTTACATGGGATTTTGAGTTAACCACCCAAACTAATTAAGCAAAATTATCCTAATTTGTTTATTATGTTAATGGTCTGAATTAATTTATAGTAATTTAGCATGTATTACTAAAGATTTATTATGTTTCCTACTAAACGACTTAAGAGCTATAAATCCCATGGTTAAATGTAATTAGTGGAGACATATTTATCGAAAGGGATAATTACATCTGATAAAAGTTCTTGAGTTAGGCTTAATTAAAACAGATTATTCCACCATAAATGAAAATTAAATATGGTAATTACTGGGTAGATTTTCCTAGCAAAAATGAGTATCTCAGCATTTAAATTTTCTAAAATGGATAGAAAAGTAAACTATGTACCTGATTACCTCCCAATAAAGTATGATTAATAATCCCTAGGAAACAGGCATTTTCCAGGAGTAAACATTTTGCTACTAAATTACTAAAGAGGGAATACTGCTTAGGAAAATCTCTCATTAACTCAGTTTTAAAATGGAGTATGGCTATTTTTGAACATAATGAATACTATTTTAAGGATTTTTTTTTTCTGAGAAGATTATCTCTAGCTCAGCCAAATTGAAGAGTTAGGGAGAAAAATGATTATTAATTACTCTGAAAATAAAATTTTTTCATAAGTTGGCATGGACATAATTATATATGCACCAAATATGTAAGATCAGGATGCATGAAGAAACATGAAGAGATTACATTGTAAACCTATGTTTCGTTACATATGTTCATACATATTAGCTTAGACAACTATACATAGGGTGTATTAGTCTACTTTCTGTACTATAAAGAAATACCAGAGGCTAGGTACTTTATAAAAAGAGGTTTACTATAGATGGTATACACACAATGGAATTTTACTCAGTATATAGAAGAACAAAATTATGTCATTCGAAGGAAGATGGGTGGAGCAAAATTAGATCAGCCAGTCTCAGAGAGTCAAGGGTGGTATATTTTCTCTCATATGTAGACATTAGAGAGAGAATAGGAAACAAAAGGGACTTGAGATAAATGAGGAGTGAGACCTGTAGAAGGGGATTGGCGGAGGGAGGTAGGGAGGGGAATTGATGAAGAAAAGAGTTAAAATAATGCTGTGTCCATACAAGAAAGT
This sequence comes from Graphiurus murinus, assembly GCA_004027655.1. Classification (NCBI taxonomy): domain Eukaryota; kingdom Metazoa; phylum Chordata; class Mammalia; order Rodentia; family Gliridae; genus Graphiurus; species Graphiurus murinus. The sequence continues at coordinate 75,873 of PVLC010001174.1, read as the reverse complement.
ATCACTGCCAATCTCACTAGCAGGCATGATACATACAGGCACACGGCACTTGGTGTTTCTCTCCAGATCCCATTTAGGATGGTGGATCCCATTTAGAGTGAGTAGACAAGGTGACTCTCATTGACCAAATGGCCAGTAGCATTTATTGTTCTGCCTGAAGACAGTTTCAGAACAGTGGCAGAAAGACCTGCCATCTGCCACTACCGGCCACTTGGTGGAGTTGAAACTAGATCCTGGCCATAATGTGAGCCTCATACCTAGCTTTTGCCATATTTAAATATGTGCCTCTCTCTGGAACCTCCAAGTATTATTACAGATAGTATTCATTCTCCTTACAATCTTCTTTTGCATTCCATAGAGCCCAGGTGATTTATCAAAGTCAGTAGCGATGGCTCGTATGTTCTGTGTTCTTCCAGAGGCATAAATGCCTAGGCAGAGGAGCTGTGGAGGGAATCCTGCTGCCAGCACAGTAAAACCAAGGCATTTCAGGAAATATCCTCCATCTTGCCCCAGCAAGAATAATTGAATTACTCTTTTAACAAGTATAGTGAATGCTGCATGTTAGGCGATTCCATTTTATCAATATCTATATTAGAAGAGTTGCCTACTCTTTTGTTGAAAGAATTTGAATAATATTGATCAAATGCAACTTAAGGACATTTCAAATAGTGTCAATATCTATGATTTAAATATCACTATCACATGCCCTAAAGTGCATCCAGATTCTTTGGACATACTGGGATCTGATTAATATCATTTATGGTACCAACATGTAGGCCACATGCTGTGAACCACAGGTCAAATTTTTGTCTGTGATAGAGAATTTGGAGTCAGGTGTGGTGGTACATGCCTGTAATCCCAGTACTTGGGAGGCTGAGACAGGAGGATTGCAGGTTAGAGGACAGCCTCAGCAATATAGAAAGACTATCAGAACCGAATGAAACTCTGTTTCAAAGCAAAAACAACAACAATAACAAAAATTTTTTTAAAGGACTAGATGTGTAGCTTGGAGGTAGAATGCTCCTGAGTTCAATCCCCAACACTACAATAAAAAAACAAACAGACTCTGACTACATTTGTTGATAATGCTAACTGAATCCTGAACGTTTCTAATTCTGTGTATAAATGAGTATCGAATTAGACATATACCTGAGTCTGTAAGTCTCGGGTATAAGCTCAGTGCGTATGAATGAAAATAGATTTATGACAAAACAGTATCTCTCTTGAAAATTTTAAATGTGATTTAAAAGACACAGGAACTTCTATTGGAATGGCATACGCATGCCTTGGTTGAGAGTGTAAGGAGAGCTGCCCAGAGTGCCTGTGTACAGACTGGCTTTGTCAAGTACCAGCTGCCTGTTCCTGGGAAAAGCTTGTGCCTTATATTCTTCATCTGAAAAATGGGAGTGATATGAGCATCTATCTCTTAGAGTTGCATAAAGCTTAAGAAATGTAAGGCCTTATTAATCCAAATGGAGTTAGGACCAAATACCTTTATATGTGTGTTATGTCTATGGGCTTCTGCAATATTATGTGTTGAGAGATACTGTACATGTACACTTTGGGGGCTTGACTCAATATAATATATGCCAAATGATGTGAACAGGTTGCAGACTGAATGTAGAAGAATGGCATTCACTATCCTGTTACATTGCTCTGTTATCCTTGCTGATTTCATTATTATATGATTTTACCCTGCTTTCTGTGGTTTTCATTTTGAGGGTGCGCAGGAGAGGATGTCTCTAGTAATTTAGTGATTTGAATTGTTATCAGCAGACAAAATGTGTGTCTACCAACAGCTGTTGGGTGCTGGATATCCAAATGAGAGGCCCATTTTTAATCTAATTTATTCTCTTGTTCTTATATCCATGGTTTGCTCTAATATATTCAGGATTCCAAAGGATCTGCGTCATTATCCCCAAAGTAAATAAAGTATGTCTAATCTGCTCCACTTTTCTATAGAAGATAAATCATGTTTCAAGCCTTTTTCTCTGCATTGGCTCAGAGACTTTTGTTATCATTAATTTTTGCTATTTCCAGAACATAATTTGCAGCCTAATGATACATTAACTTCTCAACTGTTACCTCTAACATTTTAATATTATCTTCCAACTTGACTAAGTCATCCACTAATAAAAATTTCAGGTACGAACAACCTTAAGCACTCAAAATACTATCTTTTTCTTCTTTAATCACTAATCCTTTTCCATAATTGCCTTTCCATTTCCCAGATACTAGGAAACACCCATCTTTCCAGAGAAATATGTCTACTACTCCTACAGGTTAAGAAGCTCATTAGCTATTCATGAGTTTAAAGATATAGTATGCATTTGTTTATCTCCTGAAAGTTCAGCTTCTTTCTCTGGGAAATATTTTCCCCAAACTAATTTCTTAAAAACAAAATCCAAATGCATCAAGCATGATTGGGTATCACTTAGAAATCCTGACTTCTCAGTGATTTTATTATTCTAAGATGCATAGGAGAAACATGGCTTTTTAAAATTTCCATATCTCCCTCTAAGCCAAACACTTCCACTTTAAATATGAAATCGCAACAGTAACTTTCCCTAATGTTAACAGTAGAGCACGTGAAGGGGGAGAAATACACAATTTGTTAAAAGTAATTCCCACAGTTTTATTGCCTTCCAATCCAAGATAATTTCAAATGAAGAAACTCAGATTATTGACACTAATCTGGTAACCAGAACCTTAAATAATAATTTTGTGAAAGAAAAAATTCAACTGAGTCCCAGAAATAAATAAGATTTAACAATTTATTAGAACTTTTTCTAAATCATTATAAACCAAAGCCACATGTTGGTAATTTGGGCAGCAATATTTTCTTTTTCTCTGCAGAACACAGAGTTAGAATACATAGAAGATGGGACTGAAAGTGTGTGTTTTAGCTTGAATTGAAACAGCTATGTGGACAGCATCTTGTTTTTATTCTTGATGTGGCTTGTTTTCAGAACTTATAAACTGAAAGCTCATCATACCACACTCATTCCAGAGGAAGACTGTGGTTGTTCTATGATACTTACATTTATTTATTTATTTATTTATTTATTTATTTATTTATTTATTTGCGGTACTGGGGATTGAACTCAGGGGCATTCTACCTCTGAGCTACATCCTATTTTTGATTCTTTATTTTGAAACAGGGACAAATCAACAATTTCCTTCATCCTATATCCACAGCCTCAAAGTGCTGAGTCATACTTAGGTAGAGACTTTGCTCAGGAGATTATAGAGGACAAAGAGGACTCCACAGGGAAATGGAGTAGAGGCCACGTGTGTTACACTTTGGCAAAGACCTTACCCGAATTTTGCCCGTGTCCTGGAACTATGTGTGAGGCTGAATTTAAAGACAATGGGCTGAATAAATGCGGAGAAAATCTCAAAACAGCAAAATATCTAAACTGCAGTATGGATACTAATGTCCACATTCAGTGAACTGTACACTGGATTTCAGGAGCAGAAAGTAAAGCAGAGAGACTTTAAAGATTTGCAGTTTGGCTGGAAAGGCATGTGTAAAGCTGAGGCCCAGAGAGATGATGTCCTGGAAGGAAGTAAGATGGCTGAAAGGAAGGAGGAAGCAGTGGCCATGATGGAGGCAGGGCCAGCGATAGCCATGGTGGAGGCGGCCCAGTTGAAGTTGGGACCAGGGACAGCAGAGATGGTCTTGGGGCCAGTGGCCACCTGGATGGAGCAGGTCCAGCAGCTGGGATTAAAAAGGCATGACTACCTTTTCTGTTGGCTTCCCATTTCCGAATCCAGCTAATGCTGGCTTTACTAGAAAAAGGGGGCCATGGTAGCTTTCTTTGAGATTTCATAGGAAGACCTAGGAATCCAGGTAACATGTGGCAGGGCCAGAATCCCATCCAGTAGGCCCAAATGGGGCACTTTGTGAAGCTGTGAGGGTGAAGCTGAGGTTGCTAGAAAAAATCCCCGAAATTTAGAAATGCCAGCAATGTGAAACAACTGCGAGGAAAGGCTGCTAGCTGTGAGCCATGGAGGCAGGTTGGAAGAAGCAATAAACCACTCATTGCAATCAGCCAGGCTGCAGGGTGAGGCTGCGAGGGCCCCTTGGAGATCAAGTCTCACCACCATGTGCCCTGGATGCCAGAAGTAGAGCTGCAAGATCAAATGCTGGCCCCGCTGTATTTTGTTACTGTTTTGGTCCCATCCTTTCTTTCTATGGTTCTATTCTTCCCTTTAGGAATGCAAATGCTTACACTTTGCCTTTGTATATTGAATGCATGTAACATGCTTTTTAGTTGGCTCTTTGTTGTCTTTCACAGGGGCAGATAAGAGTTCACCTTGAGTCTCAGAGAAGACTTTGGACTTTGGGACTTTTCAGCAATGCTGGAACTGTTAAGACTGTAGGAACTCTTGGAGAGGAGTAAATGCATTTTGCATTTTGAGCTGGGCATGAGATTTTTAGGGGCCAGGGGCAGAATGTTATAGTTAGATATAAAATGTCCCCTAAAGATCTTGTTTATTAATATTCAGAGTTGATATAATTGAGTCATGAGGGTTATAATCCAGAAGTGGATAAATCCATTATAACAGACTTACCTGGGTGGTACCCAGTAGGGTGGTAGGATGTGGTTCCTGGGGTGTGGCCTTGGAGATCATTTATATGGTTCCTCCTCCCCTGGCTTGGTCTCTTGCTTTCAGCTTCCATGATGTGAGCACGGCCCATGTGCTCTCCCTCTCTCTGCTTTCTGAGATCTATGGTCCCTGGCCTCACATGGACTGAACCCCAAACCATAAGAAAACAAATCTTCTCTCCTCTAAGTTATGTGGACAGCCTTTTAGATTATAGCTGCAAGAATGCTGATGGATACACTACTGTCACTCTCACCATCAATAGTACTGTTCCTTTAGTCCACACCATGATCCTATGTAACCTGGAGTATGTGGTATTTGTTGGCAGTAATAGTGTGGTAGATTCTTCACTGAGCACTCAGCTGAAAATTGTTTTAATAGTGTCTTTTTTTTGGCTGTCAATTCAAAATATGCAGAAAAAGTAAATAGTTGTATGTTTTCTGTCATATGTAGAAGCTAGAGAGAATTTGAGAAACAAGAGTAAAGACTCCATTGGTGCAATGGAGTTTAGAAGAGGGAGAGGGGATAGCGATGTAATGAAGGTAACAGTTTAAATAATGCTATACACCTGTATGAAATTATCAATACCAATCTCAATGATATATACAGGGAAGGGGAGGAAGAAGGGTGAGATCTGGAGAGAAACACACCAAGTACTGTATATGTGTATATTCCTATCATTTTAGACCTCAGTATGATATATAATTACAAAGTACCAATAAAAGTATAAAAATCAAAATATACACCAAATTTTAAACTCCCTGTGCTCTCCTAATATTTTAAAACTTAAATTGACCATGGTAATCTGTAGGTGTGTGTGTGTGCATGTGTGCATGTGTGAGTGAGTGTTTGTGTGGGTGTATGCATGCATGTGGAGTGGAACTGGGAGAGAGTAGAAGAAATTCTGCTTTCCCTTTGATCTGGCAGTGTTTATAAGGCTTGCTGCTTAGGGGTGTCATAGGTAACTATGCTGTCCAGAGCAGCATAAGTACAGCTGTTCCCCTTCCCCTTGAATAATTTCCTGAGAGAAAGAGCTGACTCAGTTTCTTTCCCTGTAATCCTTTGGACACAGATATGCTGAAGCCCAAAATTTTATAAGTTTGGAAAGAGTGGAAATTAATGGCTCTTACTTTTAGTACTTTAGAAACCTCTCAAGGGCATAATGCAAACTTCTGGTCCAGAATGAGCACTGCTTAAATTCTCTGTTCTAGCCATTTCCAGGCAGTTCTTGAGGCCCCAAGTCTTGATCACTTCAGGTGGTGCTAGTTGAGGCAGTTCTTGCTTAAACACATGTAGGATATTGTGTAATTTCCCTCTCCCACCCTAATGTCATTGAAACTGTGATAGAATTTATTCAAACCAGATGGTTTGATGAACACCCAGATAATGGGCATCTCTTTGGGAGTATGTGGAATGAAGAAGTTGAGGGAGACAAGTCTCAGCCAGTGAAGATGCGGATGTAGGGCAGTCCACCTCTACTCTAGCTTACCAACACAAACACTGGTAAAGGGTTAGCTTGGTGGTTGGCACTCTTAGCATCCCCAGGAGTCTTCTATGGAACTTGTTGATACGTGCCACCAGTGGGATTGCCCCTACCTTCCACTCCAAGACACAACTCTACTAGGTGAGGGCTGGGGATCAAGACTGTTTGGCAGGCAAGTAGCCCAGGAAGGTCTGGTGCCATACTTTGAGAAACACACAGGCATTTTCCAGAATCTGTGGACCACCAGAAATCTGCTACCCAAATCTTGGAAGTTTAGGTTTCTATAGGAAGTTCTTTGAGTTATGTTTGAATAGACTATCCTTGGTCTTCTGAGAGGCCTTTATAAGAAATGACCATAAAATTTAGGTCCTTGCATCTTCCAAATCTTCTGTTGGAGGTATTATTTCATAGTGCCCTAGATAAGCATCTCTGAGATGGTTTCAGACAGTACCTTACAGCACCCCAGGACTCCCAGAGCCAGGTCAGGCTTCTACCAATTATGAAATATTTTCAACCTGAAGGAAATATTCAAACTGCCTAAAGTACTCCACATTCTTTCTTTTTCCTCTTACATATAGAAATTTAGAATAAATTTTTCTTTAAATAAAAAATTATTGATAAAAGTTTTTAAATTGTATAGTCATTAATCCCAGCATAAGGAATTGATTATTGTGCATAATTTTTGTTATAAATAGCATAATTGTTATATTATACCATAATATTTCATATTATATCACATACACACATATATAAAATATTTTTCTTTTTGCTTTGGCTGCCAGGCAGCAGCTGGCAATAATTGGGGGCACCTATTTTGATACTCTCTCACTAAGGCATTGTCAAAGACAGTAAAGCAGAGTAGTTAAGAATCTGGACCATAAAGCCAGACCCTCAACTTCAAATACTGATTTCACCACATGCTCTTAGTCATCTTGCTTACCCTTTCTGTGCCTGTTTTCAAATATAGCTCAGAAGTAGAATGCCCCTGGATCCAATTCCCAGAAACACACACACACACACACACACACACACACACACACACACACTTAGTAAAACCAGGACAGTAGTAATTTACTTCATAGAATCCTTCTTAGAATTAAATAAACACATGTAACGTGCTTAGAATAGGGTCTGGCACACAGTTATCACCCATGTATATATTTTTTTGTATAATTTACTCATCTCAACAATCCCAAAAAGTGCTTATAATTAATTATCTTGGAGTAGAAATCAGTAGTTCTCAGAAAGAGTTGGAAACTTGCCTGAATTTCCCCATTAAGTGGAGTTTCTGGGATCCATACCTTTCTGAATCCAATCCCTTTCAACACATGACAAGGTTCCCTGTGTTGTCAGAGATAAAATTAATGTTTCTCCTATCTTAGCCAGTATATGTGTAATATTTATATTATATCTCCATCTGGTTTTCAATTTTTCTTCCCATTGTGATTTTGATTACAGCATAATTGCTATTATTATTTTTATTAGTAGCAGTAGTACTAGTAGTAGTAGTAGTAGTAGTGAGCATTAAACCTAGGGGTACTCTACCTCTGAGCTACACCCCAGCTCTTTTTATTTTCTAATTTTGAAATGGGGTCTTGCTAAGTAGCTGAGGAGCTCACTAAGCTGCTGAGACTGGTCTTGAACCTGCAATCCTCCTGTCTCAGCTTCTCAAGTATTAGGATCACAGGTGTGTGCCACCATGCCCAGCTTGATTGCATTATATATAGCTTTTATTGTAAGCTGCCTCAGCTCTCTTTTGCAAATAGGGAATAACTTTCAAATTGAGGCAAGTATTCAGCATGTATGTCTGTCCTCTAAGTGGCCATAATAGAATATTTCGATTGACAGTACATGTCAGGATTGGGGTCCTAAGTGGAGCTTGCCAGTGTTTCTAGAGAAGTTTCTATCTACAGAGAACTAAACAAAGTAATTGCCAGTAAATCTGTCATCATCTGTTTCCATTGTACTGGGTTTACTGATAAAATTCCACAAATTATACAGAAAGACAACAAGACATAAATCTAAAGAATAAGAGGCTGTATTTTTCTCAAAGTTCTGCTGCAAAAATTGGAGGCAGAAACTGTGGTCTGGTTGACTTGATAATTGGTTGGAACCTGGATATTGATCGAGTCTAGTTCTTGCAGAAATTTCCCCCTCTTGCAAAATAAGAAAAGCAGGTTGAAGAAGATAGCCTGGTTGGAATGACAAGTTGCTAAGAAGGAGCTAAAGAGAGTGAGTGAAGACCACAGTAATAAGTGGCTTGCTGATTCATGAGTGTGTCTGTTTTTGTATCATCATCATTATTAGCTTTTACCTTAGGGATAGAGACATCCACCAATAATCTACAGCTCTTTCAGTCTTTGCCATGAAGCTCACAGTTTTCCCTTCATTATGGGGGATCCTCTCCTTTACTTGTCTTCCAGCAACAAATGATTGTTTCCCTATAGTTTCAAACCTAAAGAAACACTTTTATGAGGCTTCAGAGCTGAAGTGCACATTCTAGGATTCTCTGAGGCTGCAACCTGCACCATACGAGGTAGTCTTCCATCAGGACCACTGAAAACACGGGTCACTAGGGTCTCAGTAGGAAATTAGTGCACAGGGCATGCTATGGACGTGACCTTTGGCCACAGCCTCTCAGCCTTAGCACCAGTGGCCAGCAGGGATCTGCCAGTATTTTAACAGCTGCTGCCAGTTGTAGGGTCTACTTGGGGAATAATACAGACCTCATTTCAGGGAGGAGCTGCCTCTAGTAATTTGGGTAGCAACCCCTTCATTTTGGGGTTGCCTTGAGCTGATTGCCAAAAGCTTCTTTATAAAGAACAAATATATGTGATACAAGCAGCTATGGACTTTTTTTCTGTGCCACATGGAGTGCATAGGTCTTCCCAGAGCACCAGCTGCCTCCCTCAGCCTGATTGCTGTAAAAAAAAAAAAAAAAGTTATTATATTAGATCAACCAGAATTTTTCTGTTTGGTCCATAAGACTTCTGACTTCTCTTTTGGTGAAGCAGTTTCATGGAGGTTCTTGACCGCTCTGAAAAAGCCATCTTCCATTTTACTATGGCAGAATTGGTGCATCAATGAGACTCTAATGGGGTTATAAACTAAAAAGCTGGAAACAAACAAAAAAGTAGGAATAATTTGTCTCAGTCAGAAGAAAAATTGTAGACAAATTTTGTCTCTACAACAAAATTCCGGAGACTGAATATCTTGTAAATAACAGAAATTCATTTCTCATAGTTGTGGAGGCTGAAAGTCTAGAGTCAGGTGGGTTCTGGTGAGACCCCCTTTCTGGGTTGTAGACTTCCAGCTTGTATCCTCACTGGGGAAAGTGAGCCAGCTAGCTCTCCCTGGCCTTATCTTCTAAGGGCGTTAACTCCACCCAAGGGCTCTCTCCTAATTTTATTACCTCTGAGAAGCCTCACCTCCAAATACTGTCACACTGGAGATTAGATTTTGAGGTGACACTGTGTCACATCCACAGCCCAGTTGTGCCAGGAAAGCATGGTAGGTCGCCAAGAGACAAGACAAATACCTGAAAATAGCCTACAAGGCATGAGGCTTTTTGAGAAATGCTTACAGAAAAGGCCTATTGTGACAGCTGAGCAGATAGCACCTTAGCCCCTCACTGCTTTCCAAGCATTGCCGCCTCTCCCTCATGGAGTTTGTCCAGCGGCAGTTGGCTGGATGCGTGATCTGTCTCCTAATTGCCTTCTGTATTCATTAAGCCCTGGGAGGCTGGGTTTAGAAAAAGCTCCATGTCTATTCTTCAAATTTATGCAGTTCAAGTATTGTATAGGTAGAAGTAGTGGGCTATACATTCACTTTTTCCTTCTTCAAATATTTACTGAATGCCTGCGAAGGAAGCTATGGCCTTGACCTTATGGAGCTTCTCATTCAGTGAAGGAAGCCACAGGGCCACAGGCAAGATGACTGCCCAGTGGAGGGTCTCCGTGGGTGGCCAGGCAGACCTCTCTGCAGAAGACATTGGGGCAAAATCCTGAAAGATGGGAACGAGCTGGTCCCGTGAAGGGTTGGGAACAGGGGATTCCAGGGAAAGAAAAGGCAAATGCAGGAGCCAGAGCAGGTGGAGGCTTGCTTGTTGGGTCAGAGAAACAGAAGGGAGGCATCATCCTTCACTTGCTTTTTCTTTCCTCCATTGTCTGCTTCTTCTCTGCCTTAGTCCGTGCAGTGCCTCTGCAAGAATCAAGTGAAGATTATAAAAATACAGCTGACAAAAATATTAGTTTTCTAATTAGAAACATAATTCACCATCCAAAATAGTATTTTTTCATGTATTTGACAAGCTATGGCATCAAAGCCAGTTTTCATGAGAAAGGTGATCATTTCTTGATTAAAAATCTAATAGCAAAGTATAATTCTAATATATTAGTGAATGCCAATGGAATTAAATGGTACTGAATATTTCTGTACATGATTGTCACTTAGTAATTACAGTAAAATCATGAGCTATGAACACTTAAATTTGAAACTGGTAGAAAAGTATAAAAATTACAGCATGGTTTCCTTTTGTCTTCTGAAGTATTAGCATCACTTAAAAGAAATTGGCCTGATTTTTTCCCCAAAGTGTATTTTTGTTGTCTTCCTGATTCTTATGTAATTATCCTGTACTTTCTTAGTGATCACTCCTTTTAAACATCTGTGCTATTTTACTTTAAGTAAAATAAAATAGTGTTTGTTTCAGTGCAAGTAGACTGGATAATACTTATTTGTCTTAATGATATTGTTGCTGGTGGTGTTCTTATTTGCTTGAGAAACTTTTTGTTCAGTGTTACTATGAGAAAATCCATTATTAGTAATTAAGTTTACAAAATGTCATTGATTTAACAAATGTTTCCTGAGTATTGCTCTGTGCTTGGCCCTGGACTAGGTGTTAGGAATAGAAACAGGATAGTATGCCTAGCCTCTTGGACCTGCCATTATGTCCCTTTTGGGACAAGTTTTCCATGTACAAATTTAAAATGTGCTCTTCACTAAAATTCTTTGTATCACAGAGCTCTCTCCCATAGCAGTTTATCCCCTCATGCTGACATGGTAAATAGAGAATTATAATTTTACCACTCTCTCTCAGAGAGTTAAAAAAAAAAACTGAATTGACAACAAACCTACCAAACATAAATTTCTTCCCAACCTAGTCAACAAATAATTGCCCCCTGATATGGATGCTGGAGGTCAGCAACATAGACGTTGAGGGCTGATTCAGATAAATGGGAGAAGTCAAGTGCAGGTGACCCAGCAAGTCTCTGCAGGTACTATATACTCGTGTGTGTGTGTGTGTGTGTGTGTGTGTGTGTGTGTGTATGCCTGTGTGTTGGCAATGGAACACACAACTCTAGCAGGAGAGAAGCATTGACAGGAGCATTATGGTTTAAGTTGCAACCTTGCAACCTTCAAGGGATGGCCTGAGTCTAGTTTTTGGAACTCCCACATCCTAGAGATGCAGAAGCTAGGATGCTGAGAAGGCCCAAACTGGGGCCCTGTGGTCTAATTCTGATCAAGAATAGTTTTTGCACAGCTGTGGTTGACAAAGGAGTATCCATTTGTTATCAGGAGGCTGAAATCTTTGAGAAGGTTGGTGCACACGTGTGTGCACGCATGCACATATGTTTATCTCTCAATAAAATTTAGACTTTTGTTGTTCAAAACAAAAAAGCAGGCTTCAAAAAGTGCCTATTTTGGTGCAGGTAGACTGAATACTTCTCTGTCTTAAAGATGTTGCTATCAGTGGTGTTCATGTTTGCTTGAGAAAATTTCTTGTTTTAGAGTGTTCAGAGGCATTATGAGAAAAGCCACTATTTGCAATTAAGTACTTGCAAGGTCAGTCAGCAAGACAAAGTAAACTTGCTTCAAAAGTATTTTGCTTGACAACACATTTTGGCTAAGCCCTGTTACAGTCAAATGCTCAGTGGGTATAATTTCTATAATGTAATGCTCAGATGTATAACTTCTGTGAGAGGTTATTTCTAGATAAAAATGCAATGGATATGAACCTCAAGATATTATATTTCGTGAAAAAAGCTGACACAAAGGAGTCCATATTATATGAAGTTCATGAATAAGCAAGATTTATCACTGCTGATAGAAATCAAGGAACTAGCAGGTAAGAGGTATGGAATTTTCTGGGATGATGGAAATACTCCTTATCTTGTTTTGGGTGGTATTTACACTTTAGATCTATGCATTTGAATGTATTCAAATTATGCCTCAATTAAAATTGAATAAAGCTGAACATTTCAGATCTGTGTACTTTAATGTGTATAAATTATACCTCAATTAAAAAGAATAAAATCACATACATACAAAGATATCTGTTAAATATAGTGATTCTCAAATGTTCTTTTCTTAATGAATTGATCCTCATGTAAATATATTGATTAATTCCAGTTTAAACGTGTCTTCTTTTACTTGTTTACCAAATGACAATTTGATTAAGTAAATCTTAAAAGCTCATGAATTTTCTTGTGATAATTTATTTACAGCTGGTATTGGTGAACTGCAATTTATGCCCTAGATCTGTCTTCTATAGACTGATCCTGGTTTAGACAAGATATAATTTGAAATGCTCTTAATCTTAGTTTTTTCATATGTAAAGTGTAGATTAAACTTGCTGCGGGTTGCTGTAGAATCAAATGAGATAATGTAATTCTTCTATTCAAAGTGTCATCAGGGCTGGTAGTCTCAGCCTGAAACTGAAATGAGAAGCTTGCTAGAAATGCAGGGTCTCAGGCATCATCACCCTGGACATGCTGAATCAGAATCTACACTCTAAAAGTTTCGGGCAAGTCAGGCATGGTGACACATGCCTATAATCCCAGTGCTTGAGAGGCTGAGACAGGAGAATTGCAGGTTCTAAGCCAGCTTCAGCAACTTAGTGAGGCCCTAAGAAACTTAGTGAAACCCTGTTTCAAACTAAAGAAATAATAAAATAGGGCTGGGGGTGTGACTCAGATGTATGCCATCCTGGGTTCAATTCCCAGCACCCTTCCTCCCCCCCCCCCAACACCTCCCCTGTGTTCCATTTATTTAGAAATAAGTTCTCAACTCCACATCTGTTCCTAGAGTGGCCCACAAGGTCCTGCTAAATAGGTTCCTGTGTATCTCTACAGCCACATCTTGCCCCTTTTTGCGCACTCACTCTGTGACCATCACACTGATTGATCTTTAGCTCTTCAGATGTGGGCTGCATGTCTTTGTGCCTTGCAATTGCTGCTCCCTTGCCTAGATCTTTCTTCTCCCCTCCTTTGAATGCTTATATCATTTTAAAAGTACTTTTATTGGTGCATTGTAATTATACATCATAGTGAGATTCAAAATGATACATAAATATATGCACACATCACTTGGTGTATGCAGCACTGTAGCTCAGCTCAGTTTTGTCTGAGTCTCAGCTAACCTCCCACCTCCTCAGGGTGTCTTCCATGAGTTCACTACCTATGGTAACACCTCTGTCACTCTCCATGCCAGTCCCTTGTCTTTCCTTCATGATTCTTCATTACAAGTTGCAAGCATGGTGCATATTCCCTTTTTCTAATTGTGTTTTACCTCCCCCTATAGAATAGTGGGGTTCATATCTGTATTGTCCCCCACTATATCTCCAGGGTCCAGCTCAGTGCCTGGCATGGGGTAGGTACTTAACAGATACTTTTTATGACTGGCTAACGGATGACCTGAATGAATGAATGAATGCATGCATGCATGCATGCATGAGCACATTTACCCTTGGCAGAGCTGAATGGCTGCTTAATTATCTGATGCTTTCTGGAATTTACCTCCTGCTGAAGTAAAAAATGTCTACCTCTTGTGTAGGGGGCACCAAGTGCTGTGTGCATATATGTCAATGTCAACATGATATACATTATGATGTGAGACCATAATACACCAGTAAAAGAACATTTAAAAAGTCCACTTCTTAATTCTAAACTCATCACTCTCATACCAGATGAATGTGTTGTTAGAATTCTCAAAAAAAAAAAAAAAATCACTTGAAAAAAAAAAAAAAACAGAAAGAGTTGCAGGATTTGTTTTTGCAGAGCTTGTTTGCTTTGTATACCTGGTCTTTCAGTGATCTGCTTCTACTTTTGGAAAGGGAGGTCCTTTTCAACAGTTTCATCAACCCCTGGTTCCTGGCCCCCTGCTGTTGGAAGCCACAGGAAAATCAAGCAGGACAATACTTTTAATTAGCAGGAAAGGAGCCTGCCTGATATACACAGATAGTGCCTTGGAAACAAGGAAGAGAAAAAATGTAAGGCAGGACCAGGATCATAGGAAAAAACTAGAAAATGAAAAAGAATAATTACCCTGTTTTAACATAATGTTGTTACTCTGCATTGCCCATTATCATCTGGAGTGTCTTGCCTATTGAAGTAAGCTGCCGCAGAACTGCTCTCTGCTCCTGCAGTGTAGAACATAAGCCACTGGCTCCCCATCCATCATCATAATTAGTTTGTCATAATTTTCTGCCCTTCTTGCCTCTGCAGGAAAAAGATAGAAAAGACATTTGAAGTTACTCAGGAATTATTCCCCAAATTTCTTCCCTGTGCTTTATGGGAAAAGATAGCTACATTTCTGCCCTATTTATTTTATGTTTAACCTGTGATAATGAAATATATTTCATCTGGAAATATATAACTTTAATTTTCATGTTCTACTTGGGAAACATCTTGCTGTTTCATTTGGTTTCAATGGTACAGTCTATAAAGAAAACCCACACTTCCTTCTGAACTCACCTATCACCCACCAGAGGTAATTCTAGTTTTGAGACCAACATCATGACTTTCTGAGCTGGCTGCAATAGTAGCTACAGTTCTTTAGTGTCAACAAAGTGCTTTCCTTGTTTGATCTCTTCTTTCTCCCACAGCCATGCCATGTTTTAAGGCAGGGGTCATCTGCATGCCCATTTGACAGAATGAGAAGCAGAAATGTCAGCTGATTTTCTCCTGGAGTAAGGAGACACTAGGACTTAAATTCAGGTTTCTAATTGTAAAGGGCAGATCCTTTCCATTACTTTATTGCATCCTGCTGAGGCTGCTGAAGTTGCTTCTACTGATATGCAAATGGGCCAGTTGTGTTATTTCTTTCTAACCTCCCCTCTGTGAAGAGGATGAGCTTTCCTTCCTGTGGAAGGGAAAGGTGATTGACAAAGAGCGGTTCCTAGACTACCACCAGCAGCAGAGCAGCGAGGAGTCTGTTAAACATGTAAAGTTTCATGTGTCATCCAACTTACAGATCAGAGCTCTGGGATAGGGTCCAGCTCGGACTCCTCCCTCAGTGATTCTAATGCAGGCTAAATTTTGAGAACCACTTGCTTAGGGAAAATACGGGGAAAGGCAGAGGAGAATAGAGAGGAATGAAGTTGTATACACAGGGCAAACTCTGAAGCTGACAGGCATCTGGGTTCCAATCACAATCAGCCACTATATTCATCCAGAGGTCTTACTGAGTGTTTATCATGTACCTGGCAGTCTGGAGGTGCGTAAGATATACAGTGAGGGGGAAAAAAAAGAAAAAGAAAAAAAAAAAAACAACCTAAAGATCTCTGCCTCTGTGAACCTGATGTTCTGCCTTACATTCATTGGCTGAGGGATGGAAGAAACACATGGCTGTCTTTTGTTTTCTGGTCTGGAAAGGGAGAATGCTGTACTAATGTGCCCAATTGTCATGGGAGAAGAGATGACTCAAGGAAGGCCCCAAGGAATTTCCAGAAAGAGAGGGGGTAACTCAACTCAGGACTAGCAGTGTCCTTGGCTTATATGACAGAAAAGAATTCCCGTGCCAGTCAGAGGCACAGAGATTTATTTAAGAAAGCAAGGAGTACACATTTGAGGGAAAATACAGCCCATCTCTGGAGTGAGAGCTACTTTTGAGGGATTCCTAGCTCCTCTCTTAAAGGAAATGTGGTGAGGGCATGGAAAGTATGTGGGTATGGCATCAATCTGGTGATCTCAAGATGATTTATGGTGTCTGGTCACTTCCAGGACCCTTAGGCTGAATTTGTGTCCATTATCTGATCAATAGATAACACTAGAAAGTCTTGAAAATTATAGGTTTCTCAAAACATTGTATCTTTCTTTGCTTAAACTACTTATCAGATGGTTAATCAATGGAGCACAAGGCAATTATCATAAGTGAGTGAATATTTGCTGAACTTCAAGATTTATCGATTTTCCAGCAATTTGGAAATGACAGACCTGGAGAGAGCTGGCTGGAAAAATCAACTGTTTTCAACTGTGGAAATTCTGAATTAAAATTTTGTTTCCTTTTCACTTCCTTTATGTCTCCTTTCTACCTATTTCTTTTGTCCTACCTCACAATCACAAGGTTCCTGCAAGGGTAAAACTGAAAATGCTCAGTGTTTGCACTGTTGGAGCCACACAGGTACTTGTCCTCTTCCTAATCACATGCTCCATTGCCCCATACTACTGACGAGCCAATGGTGCCATCTCTCACCACTGTCCTCAACTGTAATGACGGACACAGACATACACCCAGGTGCTTGAAGAAAATGCTCAAAAATATCCCATTTAGAAGCATCCTAAGGAGTTAAGGACCCAAGTGATGGGTACCTGTTTTTGAAGTATCAGATAGTGTCAATATTTTAATTAATTAATTAATTAATGTATTTATATTTTGTGGTATTGGACACTGAACACAGGAACATTCTAACTCTGAGCTATACTCCCAGCCTGATTATATTTTTTTTGTTTGTTTTTGAAGCAGGGTCTTGTTAGGTTGTTGAGAGTCTCACTATGTTGCTGAGGTTGGCCTTGAAGCTATGATTCTTCTGTTTCAGCCTCCCAAAGCATGTGTCACTGTGGTGGCTTCTGTGTTAGCATTTTAAATATCCCTATGGCAACATGGGCCCAGGTCTTCTGGGAACAAATATGTTCCTGGCACTATTTCTGAGTCCTCTAAAATGACATAGGTACCTGGATCAAAGACAAAGAGCTTGGAGGGTGATTTCTTATGTAAAGAAGGCTTAGATTTAAAGGTCTGGCTGTTCCAGGAGGGCAAAAACTGAGTAAAAACACAGGTTTTACTGGGGAATTGATGTCCAGGTCATCACTGGCTCAAATATAAACTTGTTTGTGCTGTATTCAAAGCCTGGCTCAAACCCCAACTTCTCTGAGTCATGGTCTCCCATTAGTCAGCCCGTGTGATGGTCTCTAGGTCAGGGATTTGCTGCTCTCCCCAGCTTCAATGGGGCAAATCCAATGGGGCCTCCCTCCTGGCAAATAAGGGCATTGCCTCTGTTGTATTATTCTCACTGGTTCCTCAACTCCCTCCCACCACAGTGGAAAAGCATGGGGACAGCTACATAAAGAAGGATGGTGTAGATGAAAGTGAAATTTGGGTCTTCTGTCCCACCACAATTTAAATATTGTAGGGTATGTTTGTTAAGTGCGTTGGAGAGTGGCAGAAAGAAAAGGGAAGAGACAGTGAATGAGTATGTGGGTATCAGAGCAAGAAAGAATGAGAAGGGAGATAGAAAAGGAGGGAGAGAAGGAGAAGGAAAGAATGGAGGAATGGGCGGGAGAGTACTTGGGCCTCAGAGCCAACTCCAAGTTCAGTACCTTACCTGCTTCTGGGGGAAGACAGAAGACAGGACTCTACCAGTGTCTATCTGTCAGTGGACTGAAGGCCCCTGGACCTGCTGCGGTGTGGGTAGACCACTTGCTGGTGGAACCAGGGGCTGCAGGAAGGGTGTTTTGTCTGAGGGCTCCTTCTTCTCAGCATTTCTGATTGCTGTATTGCAGCCCAATGGCTACATATTCTCTCCTTGTCTCATTTGTCTTGAATGTGTGCCTCTACCAAGAGGACTAAGTCAACTCTGTGATTCACAGCCCCATCTGTATCCTTCTCCAAACTTTGGGGCCTTGGAGGGTGGGGGCCATGTCTTATAGACCATATTTTTTTTCACAGTGCTTAAACTTTACATTTGGTAGGGATCATGAGGTTTGTACAAAGTAGTGGAATTATTTTGTCATATATCTTGGGGAAAAGAATAGAGACATTGAGGGCTGTTTTCCTAATGTTCTCTACTGATTATAGAGACACAACAATTATTCCTTTTAATCTCTTCTTAATGATAAAACATTACTAAGCTAAAATTTAGTAGAGCTTTTGTTTTGTTTTGTTTCTCCCCCTTCTCTGACTCTGCCTCATTCTAATAAGAATAATGCCCTGGAGGGATATCTCATATTTCAGAACTAAATTTAAAGAATTCAGACTCAATTGCTGTTAATTAAATTTGCAGTAGTCTCTTTGGAGATATTTATGGATTTATTTTCACACTTTTGCATTTTCCTTTCCTTCCACTTGAGGAGTAGCAAATGCAACGTGAGAGCCATATTACTCTACATGGCAGTTATGTGTAGACCAACATGCTTGATGTCCTGGTAGTCATTTAATAAGGTATTTTCCTTTGATGTGGACTTGTGGACTCCCAGACACCCCCAGAAAGAGTGAATAGAATTTCCCAGGTCACGCAACTGGAAAACATCAGAGTCAGTTCTTAAATCTAAATCTTCTGATAACTAAGGCCATAGTGTTTCTAGTACCCCGTTTTTACTATAAAACAGATTCCATATTCCCTTTATCTCCTGTGACACTCTAATGAGAACTATACCCCATTTGAGTTTGGCTCATGCACTGTTCAAAATTCCGGGGTTCCTTCTTGTAACTCAAAGTCAAAGATCTTAAAAGAAGGAGCTATGGAGTAAAGGGAGGTTATCAAAATTTCCATTGCCTGAAATTCAGATGGTATATATAGATTTGCAGTTCCAGGACAAAATTTTATACCGTTGTGAAATATTCAAGCCAATTTATGCAATAATGGTACAGAGTACTATGCAGCATTAAAGTTACAACCTATTTTTCAAACTCATAGCTTTTAGTATCTCAGTGATATGTTCCAGAATCTTTGCTAAAATATACAGATGACTTCTCTTACAGAATCTTCATGATGCCTTGTAAGATAGGTTTCTATTATCTCCATGTTATAAATGAAGAAACAGAGGCTCAGAAAGAGTG
Source organism: Graphiurus murinus (assembly GCA_004027655.1). Taxonomy (NCBI): domain Eukaryota; kingdom Metazoa; phylum Chordata; class Mammalia; order Rodentia; family Gliridae; genus Graphiurus; species Graphiurus murinus. The sequence goes on along the minus strand of PVLC010001174.1, from coordinate 56,726 downwards.
AATAGTATTTCCCAGGTCACGCAACTGGAAAACATCAGAGTCAGTTCTTAAATCTAGATCTTCTGATTACTAAGGCCATTGTGTTTCTACTACCCCATTTTTACTATACAAACAGATTCTGATATGAAGAAGTCAAAAATAGGAGTGGAAGTAAGAGATAATGAAGAACAATTCATACTCCATAAATTAGAATTTTTTGATTAATAGGTAAAATAATAGACTTTCATATCCACCTTCTCTTTGAAGATGTTTAATATTATGCATTTCAAAGGATACCTCTTTTAAGAAGGAGCATGCCCTATAAGGTATCAAGACGTATTGTAAAGTGGCAGCAATTTGAGAAATGTGGCATTGACAAAAGGATCAAGACAGCCCCCAAATAAACTCATAAATAAATTGAAATTTTTTGTGAAAGAAAATTGAAATTTAAAATAAATGGGAAAGAAATGAGCTGATTATTCAGCAAGTGATATGGAGAAATAGACCTATTTGGGGGGAGAGAAGGTCCACATCTCATATTACTTATGGAAATACTGAACTAAACATCTAAATATTTTTTAAATTATGTGTTGGAAATCATATTGTCCCCCAGTGTATTCCTGTGAGAAGAACTCAGGTCTGAGCTATAAAATAGCCAATGTGTTTCCCATACTTGAAAAGTCACTGTTCACTCTCCAGACACAACCATATTAATACTTGTGCATCGTATCTGGGAGGGTGCTACTGATTGCATTTGAGATATGGTTATGAGCACATCTTCCACTTGCTTGCCTAGTTCTTTTGTTAATCAGAGGCTTGTGTTTTGTGGAAGCTGGTTGGGATTGGGAGTACAAAACTTGGCTATGGAAGAAAGCAAAGTTAATTCCTCCTGAGTCTTCACCTACCTTTCTGGAGACTAGGATAGGTGACCCTGTAGTGTGTTCCCATGGCAGCTGGTGATTCCTCACTCCATTGTTTTTGCTGTTGACTGTTCTTTCTCCTGCTACATTATGAGTTTCAAAATAGTAGAGGGCCCTGTCTGTTTTTCTCACCCCTGGGATGATCTCAATACTTGGCCTGTCCTCTTGCTCAACAGTATTTTGTGGAATGCATCAATAAGTTTTGGCTTCTTGGACTGGAAGTTTGGAGGGGGAAAAGGTAACTGCTTAATATGGAGAAAGGTGCATAAGTGAGGTGTGTGTGTGTGTGTGTGTGTGTGTGTGTGTGTGTGTGTGTGTGGTTTCTGATGAGGTCTAGATAACTCAGGAGAAAGCACGGGAACACACCATCCCAGTTCACGATGTTGACACAGAGACCTGTGGACAAAGCCAGCACCCTGGTTACCCCTTCTGAATCTTTGCATCATGTCAGGCACTGTGCTCAGCACTCCATCTCTGTCCTTCCATTTACTCTCTGTAGCACCTTTAGGAGATGGCTGTTTTTGTTATCATAACAAGGAAGCTGAGGCTCATAGAAGTTAACTTTTCCAAGGGGACACAGCTAGTATAGTGGCAGAGGTGGAACTCAAAATCAAGCCTGGTAGTTTTGGCTCCATATGGCTACCCAATAGACTGAATTGAGTCCAGTGAAAGGGATGCCATTCAGGGATAAGAAGCTCCCGAATCCCAGCCCAACATCCGCTTCTTCAGGACTTCATTAAGACAGCCGCTGTGAGCCAGGCATGGTGGTGTACATCTGTGATCCCAGTACTTTGGAGTCTGAGACAGGAGGATAGCATATATAAGGCCAGCAGTAATTCAGTGAGACCTATTCACAAAAATTAAAAATAAAATAGGGTTGGAGAGCAGCTTGGTGGTAGAATATACCTGGGTTTAAGGAAGGAAGGAAGGAAAGAAGGAAGGAAGGAAGGAAGGAAGGAAGGAAGGAAGGAAGGAAGGAAGGAAGGAAGGAAGGAAGAAAGGAAGGAAAGAAGGAAGGAAGGAAGGAAGGGAGGGAGGGTAAAGAAGAAAAGGAAAAAAAAGAAAAGAAGAAAGACATTGGAACAACTCAAAAAAGAGCAACCCATGCTGGACATGGTAGGTGTCTGCCACCAGTATGCAGGAGGTTGAGAGAGAAGAATTGCCAACAAAATAGAGCTGGAGGTATAGCTCAGAAAGAGAATGTCCCTGGATTCAATCCCTAGTTCCAGAGAGATAGAGGGAGAGAGAGAGAATAAGAGAACAACCTTAAATAAAAGTGTAGCCCTTGAATACCTGAGCCTTGCCCATGAGTAAGAAACGGTTGCTGTCCTTGTACTGGGGTTCTCAGTGGTTGTTGATGTTTCCAAATTGCAAAAGCATGCTTGCAAGATGACAGGGGATCTTTCCAGCCCCCCAGGAGGCTGTTATGCTCTCATACCAGCATGCACGTTGCACAGGAGCTCAAAAGTGGCAAGCTCCCACACCCACCAACAGCTAACCTTGTCTGCATGAAAGGCTTCAGCTGCCCTTCTGCTGCCTACTCAGTCTTTTGTACAGGGCCAGACATTAGACTTATCAGCCTCAAATTAGTAGATTTAACCAACTGGATCACTGCAACTGGTGATCTACAGTTTTAATTTGCAATGACTGATTGCTTCCTTCTATAGGAAGTAAGTGGTATTAACCTGTGTAATAATTATTTGGCTTCTCCTAAATATATCTGTGTTTCCTAAGTGAATTACAGCCACTGGCCTAAACATTCCATAGGTTCTGTGTTGGGAAAGTACTAAATTGAAAATTTAGAAAATATGCCCAAATTGAAAAAATTGGAATAATTTCTCTTAAATTGTTCATTTCTACCATTTCTTATGGCATATAAACAAAGAGAAAAAGCAAACAACAAAAGAAAAACCTTATAAGAAATATTACTATTTGAGCAATGATGGAAGATAAGAGGTTCAAGTTCCTAATTAAAAGAAGAGGTAGAAAAATAAATCAGTTGCCTGTAGAATGAAGATAAACTAAAAGATCTTTGTGTGGCCCGTGGACATTTTAATTTTGGAAAACCAAAACTAACTAGGCTAATTTTAAGAAAGAATAGCATCCAGGGAAGTGCTTCTGACTCACATTTAAGATTGTATATAGGAATAGAATGTATATGTAGTCTCTAAATCCTAAGAAATAACCATTCTTGAGGGAAAGTAAGTACAACAGATACATTAGATTATGTGACCTACATTCAAATAAGATATAACTGGGCTGCTAAATTAAAAATATATCAATGTTAATTCCATCATATAGTTTGTATTAGTCTATCTTCTATTGCTGTAATTAAACCTTAGGCCAATAAGTTTATTAAAAAGAGAAGCTTATTTAACTTACAGTTTTAGAGGTTGGAAAGTCCAAGATGACATGGCCCCATTGGTTTAACGGTCTCTGGTGAGGGTGTAACGGTGGGGCCACCTAAGGGGTAGGAAGAGGTCATATGGCCACAGACAGGAAGCCAGAGAGCAACAGGAGGCTAAGTGGGGACCCACAAGAATTGAGGATCTCCAGCTAGGATCCCCCACCATTCTGCAGACCAAGTCCCCAACACAAAAACCTTTAGGACACAACCCACATTCAAAGCACAGCAGAGTGGCTTTGGCCAGCTCCATTTCTTACATAAACAGGCTCCTTAAGATAAAGCTGACTGCCACTCCATGGCATCTTTTCAGAACACAATTTCTTTAACAAAAAAAATTTGGGGACAAAAGAGACAGGTCCCTTGCTCAAAGACCAGTCTCAGGCAGATGAGAAGCAGGGTTTCCTTGGGAAGGCTTGGAGATATCGGTATAGACTGCACACAGAGAATTTGGGAAAGAGGAACTCCAACCTCATGAATTTTCATAGATCAATCTTGGGTATTATGCAAAACACAGTAAGCAAAATAAATGAGTTGATTTATATGAAAGAGAAAGAAAAAATAATGGTACAGAGGATACATGAAAATGATAAAAGTCACAAAGTTTATATGAAAGTTACAGAAATTTGGAAAATATTGGCACCTAGTAAAGAGGACGGGTCTGCCTTGCCCATGGTTACATAGCAAGAGGCAGCACCAGGACTGTTTTCTAATTTTCAGGCTCTTCCTGGTCTATAGCAAGGATTGATTCCTTCTTTCACTGGTCACATCTTTGCTTTCAGTTTGAATTCATCCTGAAGGAGACATAATGCTTTCCTATGTCTACCAATTGAAGAGCTTAACAAAGACTTTGAAATATTAAAATATTCAACAGTGCATTCAAACATGAGCTTTCCAAACATTACTGTGAATTGCTTGTTAACAGTGAGCTCTGGCCAGGTTTCGGGATCTTTCCATGGCTTTTTGCAAAACTTCAGCAGTTGGGCCTGGCTAGAGAGAGGAGGCAGCCTCTAAGTGACTCAGCAAAGGGCATACCTCCAGTTGTAGCCTCCATCCCCACACAGGCCAGGCTGAAATTACCACCATTACTAGATCCCATCCACTTACAAATCAATAAAGACTGAAAGCAGGAAGGTTTTGAAAGAAGACTTTGTCCCTGTTAGTGGTTCATTTGCAGTAATGACTGCTACACATTTGGCACTGTGCCTATTCAATTTCTGAGCTTCATAAACCATGGGTAAGTGGTCTTACTTCCATTTTGCAATGTGGTAATGGAAGTTCAAGGTAAATGAAATGACTCAAAGGGGAAAGTTGGGTCTCATTTCCAGGCCTATTTTGACTACAGAGGCACAAAGCTCAGATTCAGTATTATTTCATACCTAGAAACAGAAGATACATATGAAGTGATACTGAATAATCCAAGGACACATGTAATTCAGTGCCAGATTAGCTACTTTCAGGGCTAAAATAATTCAGAGTAGGACAGGTTCTATTCATTTATATATCTGAACTCATTTTTTTCTGGGAGTTTATTATTGCTCTGCAGCAGAGGTCAGGGAACTACAGCCTATGGGCAACATCCAGCCCATTGCTCATTTTTCTAAATAAAATGTTATAGAACATAGCCACACTTATTTGTTCATATACTGTCTAACTTCTTTAATGCAATAAGAGAAGAATTGAATAGTTATGACAAAAACCTTTTGGCCTAAAAAACCTAATATATTTATTTCCTGGTTCCATATAGGAAAAACTTGCTGACCCTGAATTATTATTTGGTCCCATTGCTCAGTCTTCATGTGACCTACAGAGCATGGCAGTACTTTTGAGCTTCATTGTTCTAATTTGTACAGTGTAGACAGCCACTCAAGCCATCTGTCTTGGTCAGGATTCTCATTGCTGTAATGCAAAAGATCTGATCACACAACTTAGAGGAAGGAAGGTTTATTTGCTCACAGTTTTTGGAGATACTGGATTTCAGTCCATGTCAGGTAGGGTCTGTGAGACTCAGGGCATGGTGGCAGTAAGCAGAGAGAGGGAGAGAGCAGGTGCCCTCAGGGAAAATCTTACAAGCAAGCAAGGGGATTCAAAGAAAAAAGCACAGTCCCTAAGGTCACGCCCCCAGGGACCCACCTTCTCCAGCCACGCCCACTTGCCTAGGTTACCACCCAGTAAATCCATTACAGTGGATTTATACACTGATGATATTACAACCCTCGTGACTTACTTATATCAACTCTGAACATTAACACATAGACTCTTCAGGGGACATTCTATATTTAACCGCAATATCATCTCATATGTCTTGGGGGGTTGAATGATATAGTAGGTGATAAGCAATAATAGCTAAATTTTATCACATACTTATTGAGCAGACACTTTCCTAAGCAGTTAACATGGAGTATCTTAATTAAACCTTTGTGTAATTGAATGAGAAGATTGCTTGTTATAAGAAAATTCCTTATTAGAAACTGTGAATGTGCTGATTTTGTCTTTCTGGGGGTGTGATCTTTGTCATTGTTGGTTCAAGGCTGATATGTTAGCTTTTCATCACTGTGACCAAAATCCCTGACCTGAACAACTTAAAGGAGGAATCATTATTTTGACTTCCAGTTCCAGAGGTTTATGTCTGTGGTTGACTGGCTTTAAGGCACAAATGTCATGGTGGAAAGGTGTGGTGGGACAAAGCTGTTCACCCCTTGGTGGGAAACAGAGAAGAAGGAAGCTGGAGAAAGATACAGTCTCCACCGGCATGCCCCCACTCAGTCCAACGAGACTCCACCTCCTATAGTTTCCAACAGTTCCCAATAGTCTATTCAAATTATGAATTCACCAATGAACTTAAAGCCCTCCTGATCCAATCACTTCAAGAACTCCATCTCTGAACATTGCTGCATTGGGGACCAAGCTTTTAACACAGGAGCCTTTGGGGGACATCCCAGATGCAAACCCTAACAGCTGGCATCTGCCTGGGGTAAGGGATAGGAATGCCAAGAAGGTTAGGATTTAAGGAAGAAAGGGACAAAGAAGAAGGCAATACTTAGCTTCTGAGGAGCAAAAGCAAATTAGACATTATGGCAACTCACAAATCAATTTTCTTGGGACAAGATTTGAATTTTTTATTGTTTCCTTTGGCCTATGGTGCATGGGAGTAAGCGTGAAGTACACAGTTTCCAGAGTCGCCCCGTGTTGTGGAGTAGATATCCCTTCTGCATGGAGGCTAGTCCTGGGGAGTCAGGTTGTAGGGGAAGTTAAAGGCCAACACTCCACTCTTTTCTACCCTGGTAGAGAATAAGAAGAGAGAGGACTGTGTGGGGAGGGAGAACACGAAGAAAGGATGTGGTCCGTATTCCCCCACACTTGGCTGTGGGGAGGATGGGCTTTAGCTTCCTGTGCCTGAGTGGGAACTGTGGATTTTCTCTAGGGTTCTCTGTCACATGGTGTGGAAGGAGGACCCTACAGAGCTTTGGGTCTATAGATAGTAGGAGAGTCTGAGAATGCTGGGAAGCAGTGGTGGGCTCAGTCAAAACCCAGGTAGAGGCCAGACCCCAATGGCAAGTGTCAGTGTGCCACAGTAACCAGGGAACTAGGAGCTTGTCCTGGAGACTTAAGGATCCTGGGCCCAGAACCCTGTGCTTTCTGCACTGCCTGCTGCTGTGTAAGACTCATGCACCTTCTCATCCTGATGCTTGAATGCCTGTTCAGCAAGAGTAACAGGGGAAGGAATTTCTGAGAGCCTGGGTATTTTACTAAGAGGGCCTGAGCCAAGTACATTGTTTAATTTTTAGATTATATGCAATTTTTAGCAGGATTTCATTTTTTTGTTTTGTTTATTAGTTTATTAATTTATTTAGTAGTAGGGGTTGAAGCCAGGGGCATTTTACCTCCAAGCTAAACTTGCCAGCCCTTTTTGTTTTTTATTTTGAAACAGCGTTTTGCTAAAGTTCTGAGGGTTTCACTAAGTTGCTGAGGCTAGCCTTGAGTCTGTGATCCTCCTGTCTCAGCCTCACAAATACTGGGATTGTAGGCATGTGCCATTGTGCCTGGCTCGGGATTGCATATTTAATTTCCTTCCTTATTCCTCCTGCCCCTCTCAAGATTTCCACTGATGGTGAATAGAGGGTGAGGAAGTCAGATCAATTTTAGTCAAAATCGTTTAAAACTACATGTTTTTTATTCTAGTACAAACAAGTAGTATTATGAACTAAAGTTGATAACCCCTTACATTGTCATTGTCCTCATTTATGTTCATCAACTGACTCTATACCCAGATTGCCACTGAATATTTTAAAGACATACACAAACTTAGAGAGCTGTTATTGCCATTGTTGTTACTGTGGTTATTACTATTAGTATTTGGATCACAGTGCTAAAATCCATACTTCAGATGCCACAACTGAGTGTCCTAGAAGACACTGGATATGTGCAGAGGTACATGAGAGTTTGGGAAACCAATGAATGACAGTGGCAAAGGATACTTATGTGTAGAAGATTTGAACCACTCTTGGGGTCCCAAGCCAAGAAGGGGTCTTATTTTGCCCCTCTATGTGTTTAAAGAAGCAGTTGAAAGAAGTGCAGTGACTGTATCTAAGGGAGGGTTTGCGAGGAGGCAATTTCTTTCCTGCTCTACAGTCTCATGCCAGTCCCTGGGCCCTGGCACCTTGAGAGGAGCAGGTGGTCACTGAAGAGAGAGAAGGTTGGGGAGGGGAAAGGGTGAGAACTTTGCTCATGGTGGAGAGATGGGAGGTGCAATGGTGCTTCTCCTTCCTACCTAGATCCCAGAGTTACCTTTCGAAGCCCTGGCTGTGATCTAACTAGTTGGCAAATACTCTTGTGAAACAGAAAGAGAAGTAAGTGCTGAGCCCTTGCCACACCATCTGGTCCATGCTGTCTGCCTGGCTCTGAGAGAATTGGAAATTATTTGTGTTTCAAGCCCTATCTGCAGTCTTCAAACACTGTCTTCCTACCAGGAAAGCTGTTTCACCCTCTTCATGAGAGACTCATGAACTCTCTGACTGTGCCAGTGTGAGTAGAAGCTGTCAAGAGGGTTCATCTGGAGGTCCCACTTGGGGGAGGAAAAAATACATATATTTTGAAAGTAGGCAGAATTTGTGGAGTGTCGGTAATAAGGCCTGGCTTTGGCACTTAGGTGCAGAATGTTCATTTCAAATTCTAGCAGGTAGGCAGTTTCCAACTGACAACTTATAAGGCTGAAATTTTCTCCACCTGTAGAGCATGAGTAGAATTTAGTCAGGCACCATTTGTCTCATGAATGTTCACTTATTTCCATCAGCCTTACTGTAATTAAATTTTTCATTAAATAAACATCACATTGCACATCATATATAAAACATATATGTGGTGTATTTGATATGTGTTGTGCAACATTATATTTCAGCATATGTATACATTGTGGGGTAGTAAATTAAGCAATTTAACATATGGGTTACCTCACATGCTTATTTTTTCTTAGAGTGTGGACACTTATAATGTACTCTTTAAGTACTTTTCAGATATACAGTATATCATTTTTAACTATTGTCACCACATGCACAATACATCTTTTGAACTTACTTTTCATGTCTAATTGAAATTTTGTGTCCTTTGACCAACATTTTCCAATACTGTCACCACTGGGCTCTGGAAGCATCATTTACTCTCTGTTTCTATGATTTTGACTTATTTACACTCTACATATAAATGAAATCATGAAGTATTTGTCTTTCTGTACAAAAGAATGGGCTTGTGGCTAATTTTTCATTTCCCTGTTACTGCCCACATTTTCTACAATGAGTATATATTGTATATAGTATATATACAGTATACATATATATATGCATGTATATTTGAGTATATATATTCATATATACACACTGATTTATATTTGAGTATAAATATATTGAGTATACTCAAATATAAATATTTTCTACAATGACATATATGTACTCGAATATAAAATCTTTTCTACAGTGATATATATGTATGAATATATATATTTAAATATAAATATATTATAAAATAGGAGAATAAAATAGAAGTATTTTGACATCTGTTGACTTCTTGTGTCCTGGTATTATGGTGAGGAGTCAGGAGAGTTGAGAGAAGGATGTCAGAGGCAGGTCTTCCTTTAAGCTCCACTCCTCACCACCCTAACCTAATTCATAATGAAAGGTACAAACTGCTCTTCTTCAAAAACTATGGTCTGGGTTTAAATACACTTAGGAAATTATTGTTTAGTTTTCTTGGTGGTATGATATGTTGAGAATACATAGGGGAAAGTCCTTATTTGTAAGAGATACAGATGGAAAATTTGAAGGGTAAAATATCATAATGTCTGTGCTTTATTCACAATTGTTTTGATAAAAAGTCAAATATAGAGAAAATACTTCAAAATATTAGCAGATGTTAAGTGATTACTGTATGCATCTTCCTTTCCCTCTTATTTCAACTTTTCTATTTGTTTGAATTTTTTGTAACAAAAAATTGGAAGCAAACACAAAAGACTTCCTTTAATTTCCCCTTTGTTTTGTCTCCTCTTTTTTCCTTTTCACTTTACCCCCTTCTCTGTTCTCCCACCTGCCTGAACTGGCACACAGGTGTCAGGAAAGCATATTCCTGGTGGGGATGGGGAAAGGAAGTTGTTTGGGTGTGTCATTCAATGCCATCCTTCCACCATTTGATACCCAACATCCCTTTCCTCCAAGTCCTGTGTATTCATTGCACCACTGTTTATAATACTTTTAAATTGAACATTTCCATCATAAGGAGAGTTGTTAAATAGTTTAAAGTACATCTATATAATGAAATGCTATGCAGATTAAAGCAAGTTTGTATGTATTTTTATTGTTTTATTTATTCTTATATTTAAAGTAGTTCATAAAATAGCAGTAAGGAAAGTAAAAGCAAATCAGTTTCCCACCACTCAGAAATAACAAATAAGAAAAAGATAAGCATGCACTTGTATTGCATGCTAATACAAGTGTGGGCCCTTCACACAGACTTCCCAACATATATAAAGATAGTCAACCTGTAAACAGTAACAAGGAAGATGAAAACCAAAGCCGCAGTAAGCGCTTTTCTGGACCAACTATATTTTGGGGTTTGACTACAAGTCCAATGCTGAGGTGCTGGTGGGCTGGAAGTGGTTCATAGGAATCCATGTGCTGGCTTGTCAGAGAAGTGTCCTGGGGAATGAAGGCCACTGAGTTTCCTGCATGCCACTTGATAGCAGCCATACTTTATGGGGGGAAACGCAGAAGCAGGCCTTTTCTTTGCTCTGGCTTGCAGGGTCTTTTTACTCTCTTCTCTTGACGAAGATTGGCATTGCATCAGCTGACAAATATAATGTTTATGAGATTCCACACCATTATCACCATGTAAGAGAGAGAAAGAGGTAGATTGGGAGTTAAGAGGATATACATTGAGAATTGGCACATTTGCTAAAATTCTAGCAGCTTAGTGCTTTCTTTAGTAGTTTACTTTGTTAATAGTTTTTTAGTATTTTTTATATTTTTTGTCACCTCTTTCTCTCCTCCTCTTCTTCCTTCTCCTCCTCCCCTTCTCCTTCTTCTTCTTCTTCTTCTTCTTCTTCTTCTTCTTCTTCTTCTTCTTTCTTCTTCTTCTTCTTCTTCCTCTCCTCCTCCTCCTCCTCCTCCTTCTTCTTCTTCTCCTCCTCCTCCCTCTCACAAGCATGTGCCACTCACCCAACATATTCTCCTATTTTTTTATCACAATATTGGCCAAGAAATTTAATGAGGCTATAGGCTTGTGTTTTTTCAAATTTTAAGGGATTTAGTTAAAGCTTTTTGTGTTATTTTATGGTAAGTAAAGCCACCCAGGGAGCAAGAGATGCTCCTGCCCCTATAGTCTCTGCAAAAACCAGTTCTGCAGCACACTTATACAGGTGGATACTGGGGACCACGTTTTTTTTTATAGTTTGTTTTCTGTATAGGGACAACATATCCCAAGATCAATTTAGAGGCCTCATTAACTAACAGTATTATTGCAACTGTCACTATCAGGCAGCTGAGTCATCCTTGTGTCACAGGGTGGAGCTATTTGGACAAATAGGCTGCTGGCCTTGGGATGGACCCCAACTTTTGGGTTAAGACCTTTAAACACAAATTCAGGCTTTTATGTATGACTTTTACCCTCATAATAACACATTTACCTTTGTAAGTATGGGGGTAAAACATATTTCCCTGTTGAATGTGTAAGACCATGTAGATAGTCCCTGTGTTGGCCCCAAATCAGCCTTTTCCATTCATACTTTTAAGGTTCACTGTAGCTCCACCAGGGTTACTTTTGAGGACTTTGGGTAGTACCTCTTGGATCCTTCAATTTTTTTCTCTACCAGTTGTGTCATCTGCCAGGATGGGTCAAGATCTTACTGATCATGTGGCTTCCCTTGGAAGCATTAGGGAATCTCCTCTCTCTGATGACCCTCCTCTCTGTGGATGTATGCTGGTTGGTCCCTGTTCTCTAGAGGCTTTGAAATCCTCCTGATTGGGAGGTCAAGTGATTCACCAGAATAACCCACTGTGGCCTGGATCCTGGCTGACCTTCAAATGCAAAGGCTAGAATATCAGCTGTCCTTTCAGCCCTATTTCTTCCTTGGTTTTGGCTTCCATGTCTCAGTTGTTGAACATCCAACAGGCTCATTTCACCAGTGGGTTGAAGTGGGAGTAGTAGGTTTAAATTTTAACTTTTGTAATTTTATGGTTATCCCTTTTGTTAAATCAGGGTCTGCATTAGTATTGGGAGTTAGTGTCATATCCTATTTGTCCTATAGGTGATAGCTGTCATTACTATCATTTCAAAACACTACACAGGTTTTTCTGTTAGAAGTCATACTTCTGCAAAATGTTAACAGTCGATAGTTACAAAGTTTTGCAAGGAAAATAAAAATAAAATTAATAAGAGCAAAACAAATCTAGTTTTGTAATAGTTTTGAACCAAGAAACATAATTTTTACAGGAATATGAATCTTTGCCAACTTGTTTGAAAAATAAGTCTACCTTTGTTAGGAAGCTGTATTGAAGAGTACCTGAAAATGCTTTTTATGAACCTGATGGAAAATGCTTTAGAGATGAATCAAAACAAGAGTTGACAAAACGTAGAAAAACTATGGTTAGAAGTTTAAGGAGAGTTTAGAAATTTACAAAACACTCTAGTTATTTACATTGTATATGGCATTTTAGGATAATAATTATGACTGGTAGCATTATGCTACAAAAATCAGGCTCTTATTATCCCTCCAGTCATACATTTAAATTTCCATTTTAGTGTAAAAAGTAAAATAATTTTGTCTCTCTATAAAACCTACTTATAATATTCATCATTCGTCATTTATCATCAGATATTATCATAATGATGACAATAGTCTTAGTCATCATTATAACATAAAAGATTAACCACATAACTTAGAGAAAGGAAGATTTATTTGCTCATGGTTTTCCTTGGAGATTTTGGGGTTCAGTCCATGTGAGGCTTGGAGTCATGGATCTCAGAGCATGGTAGTGGGAAGCAGAGAGAGGGAGAGCACAAGGCAAAGGGAGGAAAACCATATATAATCCCTAAGGCTGCAGCCCAAGAGACCTACCTTCTCTAGCCACATCCTAGCAGCACAGACCACCACCCAGATAAACCCATTACAATGGATTTATCCATTGCTGGGATAGCAACCCTCATGACTCAATTAAATCAACTCCAAACACCAATTTATCAGCTTTTTGGGCACCACTCTACATCTAACTATAACAATAGGTTACTTTTATCCAAATATAAAATGTTAAATGACATAAATAAATCCCCATTCTTCCCTTTATTTCATCCCCCAGTAAATCTCTGGCTTGTCTGACCTGGGTTCCATGTCTGCTGCTTAAAGAATCTGAACCAACCTGATTGGCTAGCTGAGATCTACTGCTAAACTAATGTAAAAGCTACCTTTCCTTTCTGCAAATACAATTATTCTTTGTAGTTGAGGTGAATTCTTGTCCTGCAGGTACCATGAGTGTGTTTAGCTGGTGGAAGTTTCTTTTCAAATGCGGTTAAGAGTGTTTCTGATGAGGTTGTTGGTGATGTGTGTGGCGTAGTGGGTGTAGTAGCTTCAGGGACTAGTGACTGGGAGTGTTTGAGAGAGGGACAGAGACAGAAATGAAGAGAGGGGAGAAACAGACCAATGAACATGGAGAAGGAGGGAGGAAGCAGACCCAGGACAGGGAGGAGAGGGAGAGAATCCTGAACTCAAGGCTCTGATTGTTTCAAAATACTTTTACTTAAATTCAGAATTTCTCAGGATCATAAGGATCCCAACCTCTGTGTATTCGTTAATGCCTTAACCAGGGAGGAAATTTTGGGGCACTATGATACACTATCCTCTCATATTCTGATTAGTTTAGAAGGTCTACATCCAGTCCTCAGGAAGCATGAAAGAAATGGAGATGAACAAAGTATGGTTTCCACCTTAAGGGAAAATGCAGACTATGGGGAGAGAAACTGAAGACTAAATAGGATTTCCTAGACAAAGGAGGAGAAAGAAAAATGATACCAAGTAGTCACATTCCAGAGAGACCTGGTTAGACCCCTGGCTTCTACATGCATTGTGTGTGTGTGTGTGTGTGTGTGTGTGTGTGTGTGTGTGTGTGTGTTCTACCTCTGAGCTACACACAGCCCTTTTTGTTTTGAAACAGGTTCTCACTAAGTTGCCCAGGCTGACCTTAAACTTGCAAATCTCCTGTCTCAGCCTCCCCAGTACTGGGACTACAGGTATGTGCTACTACACACCATGATTTAACTCTTTGTTTTGTTTTGTGTATATGCGTGTGTGGTTCTGAGGATTGAGTCCAGGAGAATTCTTTTTCTGAGCTATACACTCAGCCATTTCTTCAATTTCTTTGTTTTAAAACAGGGTCTCACTAGTTTGCTGAGGGTCTTCACTACATTGCTGAGGCTGTCCTAGAACCTGTTATCCTCCCATCTCAACCTCCCAAGTACTGGGATTGTGGGTATGTGCCACCATGCCCAGCACTTTCCTTTACTCTGAATTTTTATTTCTAATTTGAAGTGATACATATTATGAAGTTTTCACTAAGCTGCTTTTTATTTACTGTGCCTGACTGCATAGGCTTATCACCCTTAAGAGTTGTATGCAGAAAGCCATGGGTATTTCATTTTGTGAGAAACTAAAGGCATTTTCAAGAATTTGTGAGTACAGGGGAAACATAAACCATCATGGATGCCTCTTCACATGGGTGGTTATAGTTAGATATAGAATGCCCCCTTGAAGAGCTCATATGATAATGTTCAGGGTAGCTATAATTAACTCATGAGGGTTGTAATCTAATCAGTAGATAGAGCCACTGTGATGGATTTACCACAGCGAGGTGGTGACCTAGGCCAGGGGGTGTGGCTGGAGAAGCTGGGTCTCCTGGGGTGTGGCCTTGGGGCTGTGCTTGTGTCTTTGGATCCCATTGCTTGCTTGCTCTCTTGCTTCCAGCCTCCAGGAAGCCTCCTTCTCTCTGCTTCCTACTGCCCTGCCTTGAGATTCGTAGACACCAGCCTCACATCATCTCCCAAAAACTATGAGCAAATAAATCTTTCTTCCTCTGAGTTGTGTGGTCAGTTGTCCTTGATGATAGCAGTGAGAATGTTGACCGAGAATGAGTGGGTGGCTCATAGTCACAAAACTTACCAGAGCTCTGGCTTTTCACTGTGTTGGAGTGACATTTCTTATTTCCACTGCATCTTAAATTGCTGAATCAAGTACAACTCAGAGTATAACCCCAGGGATAGGCAAGGTGATGGGTGTAGAGTGCATGCTGTTTTGCTTGTATTTCTTTTTTCTTTTAAATTGTACCAAGGATCTGTTGTGTTAGCAACTTATCTGTTCATTCTCCTTTGCTGTAATAAAAGGTTCTTTTCTTAGAAGGCCATGTCCATTACTGTGCAACTAGAGCAAGATGAGCATATTTTAAAACTGTGTAGAGCAAGCCGGACGTGGTGGTGCACGCTTGTAATCCCAGCATTCGGGAGGCTGAGACCGGAGGATCCGGGTTCGCGGCCAGCCTCAGCTACCTAGTGAGGCACTCCGCAACTTAGTGAGACTCGGTTTCAAAATAAAGAATAAAAAATGGGGCTGGGGGTATAGCTCGGAGGTAGAATCCCCCTGAGTTCAATCCCCAGTACTGCCAAAATAAATAAATAAATAAATAATAAAAAAAAAATAAAACTGTGTAGAGCAGAAGGAACATAAAATTTGACTTTTCACAATAGGTTTTCATGATTGATTTTTTTTTTTTTTTGCTAGTGCACAAATGCCTTCCAGCTTTATTCACATCTCCCATAGACAGGGTTTCTGTTAAAACTTTGTATGTTCCATTTTCCACACAATTGTGTATTTGTTGAAGGTCTGCCATGTTTCAAAGTGGTGGTACCTTTTCTTTCTTTTAGTTTTTTTAGATTCTGTAGTTTTGCTCTATAGTAGTTCAGAATGTGGCTGGCTCTTGGCAGTTCATGTGTGTGGATGTCTGCTTCATGCTTGCATGTCTTATCAATTCTCATTCCAGCATCATAACCAAGAACAAAATATCAGCCCTGCTTTCATTCTCAAAGGGAAGCTCAAGATTCCTTTAAAACATTTAGTTTATGTTTTTATTTATTTTATACTTTTATTTGTTGCATCATAATTATACATCACACTGGGGTATAGAGTGAGAGAAACAGACACACAGAACTCTTGGAGCATTTCCCTATAGGTCTTATCACCCTTCCCTTCCTATCGCTGTACATGTCTTTGAGATTGGAATCGGTAATTTTCTATGGACATGTGGCACTCTTTATGTTTCTTCCCCCCCCTTCCCTAAACCCTATCACTCCATTGGAGTCTTTGCTCTTCTACCTGTTACTCTTTTTTTCTGAATTCATATCTAGCTTCCAAATATAAGAGAAGTCATACAACTATGGATTCATTTTGAGACAGGCTAATCCTGTTTACCATAATATTCTCGAGTTCCATCCATTTTCCTGCAAATATCATGATTTTGTTCTTCTTTATGGCTGAGTAAAGTTCTATGTTTATACCATAGTTTTGTGATCCATTCATTTGTTGATAGACACCTAAGCTGGTTCCATAATTTGGCTATTGTAGATTATGCTGCTAAGAGCATAGATATGCAAGTATTGCTACAATATTGATTCAAATCCTTTGGAAAGATGCCCAGGAGCAATATTGCTGGGTCCTATGATGGTTCCATTCCCAATTTTCTGAGAAACCTTCACACTGGTCTCCATAGTGACTATACTAGTTTGCAATCCCATCAACAGTGTATGAGAGTTCCTATTTCCCCATATCTTTGCCAGTATTTATTATGTTCTTAATGACTGCCATTTTAAATGGAGTTAGATGGAATTTCAATGAAGTTTTGACTTACATTTCCCTGATTGCTGATGATGTTAAACTTTTTTCATGTATTCATTGTCCATTTGTATTTCTTCTTTTCAGAACTGTCTATTTAGTTTAGTTGTCCATTTTTTTATTGGGTTATTAGTTTTTTTAGTGTTGGTTTTTAAGCTCTTTGTATATTCTAGATAAGTCCTTTATCAGAAGGGTAGTTGGCAAAGATTTTATCCCATGCTAAAAGCTCTTTCTGTAGACTCTTGATGGTTTCCTTTGATACACAGAAGCTTTTTAATATAATGTCATCCCATTTACTAATTTTGTTTTAATTTATTTTTTGGACAATGAAGAGAATGAATTTATTATTTCTGAAGTAGATATATGGCCAATAGGCTTCTCTTTTAATATTTAATTGACAAAGATTGTGTATATTCAAAGTATACAATGTGATGATTTAATTCATGTCTACATTGTATAATGATTGTGACAATCAAATTAATTAGCATCCATCACTATCTATGCTGTAAGAGAAAAAGGAAGCAGGGACAACAATGAATAGAGTTTAGATACTGAATGTAGAAGTGTTCAAGGGCCTTTTGGAACAATAGAAAACCCAGGCTCTGACCTTTGGCAAGATAAAAACAAAACAAAACACCTCACTGAGATTCACTTTGAGCATCTACAAAATGACAGCAACAATAGTGACCGTAAGAAATAGCAGAGATAGGCTGGGCATGGTGGTGCACGCTTATAATCCCAGCATTCGGGAGGCTGAGACCAGAGGATCCAGGTTCTCGGACAGCCTCAGCTACCTAGTGAGGCACTCCACAACTTAGTGAGACCCGGTTTCAAAATAAAGAATAAAAAATAAGGCTAGGGGTTTAGCTCGGAGGTAGAACGCCTCTGAGTTCAATCCCTAGTACCACAAAAAAAAAAAAAAAAAAAGAAAGAAAGAAAGAAAGAAATAGCAGAGATAGCTGTAGCAGGTGTGCAAACTCTCCTCTCCTCCCCTCGCCAGGCAGGTGCCTGTTCTTCAAAATCAACATGGCCAAAATCACATTCGTATCTTATCACATGCTTTTATCCTCAACCACCTTGTCTTATCAACAGAGCCAACTTGTCTCCACAAACCGGGCTTGGAGTGACAGTTTCCCACATTGAACAAAGAATTCATATGCACAGGTTTGAAAGTTTTCTTTTTGGACTTGTAG
The DNA here is from genome assembly GCA_004027655.1 of Graphiurus murinus. Lineage (NCBI taxonomy): Eukaryota > Metazoa > Chordata > Mammalia > Rodentia > Gliridae > Graphiurus > Graphiurus murinus. Next base: position 38,816 of record PVLC010001174.1, on the reverse strand, counting down.
CCTTAATCTTCATGACTACATTTGAGCAAATTAAAAAAGTCAAAACATGAAATAGCAGAGGAGCAAGAGGCAGGACTGATTGCTCCCTCAACTTCAGCTCATGTCACAAAAGACCTCCCCAACACCCCGCTCATTTCTATTTTTGTTTTGTCAGTCACACCCAAATGGAAGTCTGAATTATCACAAGGCCTTCCATCTGACCTACGTGTGTGTGTGTGTGTGTGTGTGTGTGTGTACTAAGGATTGAATCCTGGGGTATTCTTCCAAGTAACACCTTCATCCTTTTTTATTTATTTATTTTTTTTGTTTTGAAATAGGGTTTTACTAGGTTCTCAATAGTCTCCCTAACTAAGTTGTTGAGGCTGTCCTCTAACTTGCTGTCCTCCTGTCTCAGCCTCCAAGTACTGGAATTACAGACATGTGCTACTACTCCAGGCACTGCCTTATCTTTTTAAAATAATGTCACACTGTGCCTTACAATTCCCTGTTTCCTGCTGCTCATTTATTCATTCATCCATTCATCCAATACAAACTTTCTGGAGACCCATCAAATGTGAACTACTATACTATCCACTGAAGACACAAATATGACTAAATCTTGCCTTTGATAATCCAATGAGAAGAAGCAATTTATAATACAAGACTACAAAGAAGATATAGAAATATGGAAACTAAATTTATAGGATGAACAGGATAAAATCTCTCAGAGACGGTGCCATATCTGAGCAACATCTCAAGAGAGATGTTAGTCAACAAAGTAGGGAGGGACATTCTATTTTAGGCAATAAAACTAAAACAAACAAAAAACCCAGCAATCAAAGTACCTCAGTATTTTATACTTGATCTTTGACAAAAGGCTGTACCCTTGTATTATATACACGAAATACCAATCCCCTTTTTGGATGAGGTTAAAGGGATTAATTACAGCACAAAGTAATTAGCCAGGATTTAAGGGGACCTCCTACCTTTGACCCAGCCAATAAAACAAATAACAGGTTCTTCGAAGAAAATGTGACATGAACAATGACATATTCTTTTGGGCACTATAAATCAGTGAAATAAGAGACAACAAAAACAATATATTATTATAGACATTGGCACTCTACTGTTGAGAGAGGTGGGGGAGAGAGAGAGAATTTTAAGCCTTAAAAACAGTGAAGACAGAACTTAGATCATTTGCAATAAACATTTTTATCACCACTTCTGAATCTCCTAGTTTCTAAAGGACCATCTGCTATCTTAGGTGGAGCCATTCATGGGGAAGTCAAGTCCAGAAGCCTATTCTTTATATGTAAATATATTTATTGTTATATGATAACTATACATCATAATGAGGTTCACACTGATACAAACATACACACATATCACTTGGTGAAGCAAGTGGTAAGGGATAACTCAAAATCAACATCCTCAAACCAAACCAAACTGCACACAGATCTGGACATGGGGGTCATGAATCTTTGATTGATCTGTAGATTTAACACTTAGATGATAAAATGTGTCCAATATGAATGATTTCATGCTCAGATATTTTTGAAGGTATAAGATATTTTATCTTAATATATCACTTTCAGAACAAATCAATCTCTTTCACCACACTTTTATTCTAGTAGGACTGATGTCTCCTGGTGTGACCATGTAGTCATTGTGGCTAAGGATAGGGCCCTGGTTTTCTCTGTTATTCCACCATCTGGCAATGTCTGAACTTAAATTTTCAACAAATGAGTCACAGGAGGACATAAGATATATATTCTAGATGAATAGATTATCACCTAGGTGATAAAGTTGAACACTTCACCTATTCAGTGGTGCACCCAGATTTTTATTAGCTTCACTAAAACTCATTTTCTTCATCCATAAAATATGACTCAGACTCCCTCTCCATAGAATTGTAATGAGGGATAAGCAGAGAAATGAATGTACAAAGGTCTAGTAGGCCTTCACTAAATGCCAGTGAAATTCCCCATCCCCTCAAAAGCCTTCTTTAGCGAAATCAGAATCTAAGCAATGATGATGGCTATAGATAACAGTAGGCCTCAGGAGGCAGCCCAGCCTTTCAGAAACCTCCTTCAACTTGCTGGTGTTGTCTAAATCAAATAACTGAAATGGAAAGATTAAGTTCTTAGGTGCAAATGCAGATTAGTGTTAGAGAAGCAAATTGGGTGACAGGTGAGTCTTCAGGGAAGAGGAAGGAAAAACAAAAGAACGAGGTGGGAATCTTGAATTCCACTTGCCCAGGTAAACAGACTCCTTATATTCTTCTCTAAGTTGATGGTGCTCCCACCCAAGGCAGTAAGACCACATCAACCTCGGAACCTGCTCTTCTCTTCTTCCCCTCAAACACTACACCAGGTCCAGTGTTGAGTGTTTGTGTGAAGTTCTAAGGAATACTTTACCTGTGATTTTGTGCCGATCTTTATAAATCTATACAGCATCATCAGCAAAAACTGCTTACTTTTTAAAAACAAATCAAATTGTGATATTGTTCTGTTTATTCAAAAAGTAATGACTAAAGCAAATTGGGCATGTACTAAGTAGACACTGTATGGCAGACACTGCCTTAAGGGCTTTATATGGGCCTCACTTATTCTCACAACTCTATGAGACATATTGCTTTACAGATGGGTAAATGGGAAGAGTTAGAGTTCAAAGTTATCCAGCTCATAAGCAGTGGTCACTGGAACTTGAGCCCACTGGGTTCTAGCTATATGACTCTGGAGCCTCTGGGCTGGGTATATTCTCTCCAGATGACATTCCACCCTGCTGTGCCCCAGGAGTCTGGCTCCTGTGGACTCCAGCAAGGGCTCCTTGGCCTCATGGCTTCAGGCTGAGTTTGGATGGCCAGGTCCAGCAAGGCAGGGGAGCCTGCAGGCAGGGTAGGCAGCCTGAACTTAGCAGTGGGGTACTCCTACTTTGCAGCGGTAGAAGAGTAGGACAGAGGACAGGGTGGGTAGCAAGCGGCGGGCCTGTGACCTTTTCCACCAAGAAAGTCTCCATTTAGAGAGTGGGAGTGCTCTCCTTGATCCCTCTCCTTGGAGCCAAGTGCACGGCATGCAGCCAGCCCTTTGTGACAAGTGCAGGGTGCACTGAGGGAGGGAAGGAGGGAGAGCTGCATGTGGAGGCTTGGGCAGAGTGGAGGCTGTTGCAGGTTCCACAATGCTGGTTGCTCTTGTGCTCCACCTGCAGCTGCTCCAACACGTTAACTGCTCGGTAGAGACTCTTGGGGCTTTGGGTAGGATCTGCCATAGCTCTTGGGTCCATGCACTGATTCCCAAGTCTACTGGGTGCCTGGCCTGAGCCGCTTCTTTGGACCTAGTGCCTGCTTATCACCAGTCCTATCCTTGGGGTCACCAAAAGGCTGTCTTATGTTCAGTGCATGATTTTGGCACATTTATCAAAAATCAAGTGACTATAAGTATGAAGGTGTTTCTGAGTGTTCCATTGGTCTATGTGTCTGTTTTTGTGTCAATACCATGCTGTTTTATTACTATTACTTTGCAGTATAATTTGAAATCAGGCATTATGATGCCTCCAGCATGGTTTTTATTGCTAAGAACTGTTTTGGGGGTCTTTTATTTTTCCATATGAATTTTATGACTGATTTCTCTACGTCTGTGAAGAATAAAATATCATATTTTAATAGGAATTTCACTGAATCTGTTGATTTATTTTGGGAGGATGGCCATTTTGGTTATATTTATTCTTTCTATCCAAGAGCATGTCAGGTCTTTCTATCTTCTAAGATCTTTTTCAATTTCTTTCTTTAATATCTTAATATTTTCATTGTAGAGGTCTTTTACCTACTTGGTTAAATTTATGCTAAGTATTTTATCTTTTTTGAGGTTGTTGTGAATGGAATTGTTTTCTGAATTTCTTTTTCAGTGTATTTGTAATTGGTGTTGTCTTAGCATTCTCACTGATATAATCTATAAGACTGATCATGTTATTTAGAGAAAGGACGATTTATTTGTTCATAGTTTTCCTTGGGGATTTTGGGGTTCAGTCCATGGGAGGCCAGGGCATGGCAGTGGGAAGCAGAAAAAGGGAGAGCACAAGACTTCACTGCCACATAATGGAGGCTGGAAGCAAGAGAGAAGCAAAGGAAGGAAGAACCAGATACAATACCCAATGCCGCATCATCAAGGAGCCACCTTCCCCAGCTACACCCTGTCAGCCCAGGCCACCACCTAGATAAATCCATACTCACTCCTGGGATTATAACCCTCATGACTATTATATCAACTCCAAAAACCTTTTTATGAACTCTTTAGGGACCATTCTGTATCTAACTATAACATTCTACTCCTAGCCCCTGAAGAGCTCACGCCCATTTTAGAATGCAAAATGTATTTAGTCTATCTCCAAGGTTTCCCAAAGTCTTAACAGTTCCAATATCACTCAACAGTCCCAAAGTTCAAAGTTCCCTCTAAGACTCAAGGTGAACTCTTGTGAGCCCCTGTAAAAGAAAATGAAAATCAAATAAAAAGCAAGTTACATGCATCCAATATACAATGTTAAAGAGTACAAATTTGCATTCCAAAGGCTCCCCTTTGGAATAGGGGACATAGAAAGAAGGAATGCAAACAAAACTATCAAAATCCAGCAGGGCAAGCATTTGATCCTGCAGCTCCACTTCTGGTATCCAGGGCACATGGTGGCGGTGAGATGAGATCTCCAAAGGGCCTTGACAACCCTGCCCCTGCAGCCTGGCTGATTGCAATGGGCAGTGTGCTGGCTCTTCAAGCCTGGATCCATGGCTCACAGCTTGCAGCCTTTCCTCAAGGTCATTCCATGCTTCTGGCATTTCTAAATTGCAGGGTTTTTTTCTTGAAACCTTGGCTTAACCCTCACAGCTTTATAAATTGCCCCATGTGGGCTTGCTTGCAGGGATTATAACCCTGCCACATATTGCCTGGCTTCCCAGGCATTCCTTTGAAATCTGGGGGAAACCTTCCATGATTTCTTTTTTCTAGAAAAGCCAGCATTATGTGAGCACTGAGATGGGCCACCAACAGAAAAGGTAGTCGCACCCCTTTTAATCACAGGTGCTGAGCTCATGTCCACCTGGGTCACCACTGGCCCTAACTCCAGCTGGGCCACCCCTGGCCCCAACTCCATCTGGGTGGCCGCTGTCCCCAACTCTCATCTGCCATCTCCATCATGGCCATTGTCAGCCCCACCTCCATCATGGACACCACTTCCTCCATTTTATCCATCTTACTTTCTTCCACAACATCATCTCTCTCTAGGCCCCAGATTTACGCATGCCTTTCTGGCCAAACTGCAAATCTATAAGGTCTCTGCTTTATTTTATGCTTCTGAAATTTGGTGAGGGCTGGAGAAGATGAAGGAAATATAACCAAAATTAGATGAATAAATGTATATTAAGAGCAGTTGTTTTCATAGTCCCAAATAAATTTGTGACAATGTGATGTATGTGAAGGGATGCCACTCAGATCATGGTGGCCAGAGACAGAGCAAGAGGAGGAGCCCAAGGGCATATAGTCTCCAAAGCCCTGTTTCCAGTCAATGGCCCACCTCTTCTAGCTATGCCCTACCTCTGAACCTCATCACATTGGAGAGCAGACTTTCAACACATGAGATTCTCGGGGGGTGGGGGGGGCATTCTAAACCCCAACTGTAACAGGAGGTGATTAAGTTTGATGACTGTGTACTTTAACCTTCTATCTCTGGCCATGTGAGGCTGCAGTGCTAAGCTGTCATCTTGGAACCAGAGATCAGGCCTTCATCAGGCACTGAATCTGCCAATGCCACAATCTGGAGATTTTTCAGCATCCAGAACTGTGTGCAATAAATTTCTGTCCTTTATAAGTTACCCAGTCTGTAGTATTTTGTTATAGCAGCAGAAACAGAGATACCCTACTTTTCCCCTGGTGCCTTTGTCCCCACATCTCATTGTTTCCATCAGCAGGTTATTATGATACTAGGCTTTTGGGGCTGAGTCACTGGCATATTGAGAGAATCTTACATACTGTGTGATTTCTATGGAGGTTGTATGTGGCCCTCAATGACTTTTCTCATTTTGGGCCAAGTTTCAAAGCGCATGGCTGTCTTGGTGGTTTGTGATTCGCAGCCTGTGATATGAAGTTGTGCTTATCTGTCTCTGTTATGACTATGGGGATATACTCGCTTTCCATTTCCATTTTAAAAGTTGTTTATGGATTTAGAAAGAGAGAAGCAGAATTAAAATATTTGTACCACTATCTTTAATTGGAAGACCATATTTTGATATGGAGTTGTGACTGTGAAATAAATCAAACATAAGAAAGCAGATTGCAATGCAGTGTAGTATGAATCCTAGTGAATTAAAATACACTTTATATTCATAATCTATTACTAAGGATATTCATCTATTTTACAGAGAGGATATATAATTATATAATTCTGAAATATTTGCAACTGGCACAAGTTACTCTCATAAATCAGAAAAGAAATCAATGAAGATAAATCCATTTTGGAGAAACCCCAAAAGCCTTAGGTGTTTGTGGCCCTTTTTGTACCATGGGATTGAGAATCCATGCCACTGACAAGACATCTCATGGTTAAGCATGAAATGTCCTCTGATTTTGACCCAATAGCCTTTTATCAAAATTTTCCCATTGCACCTTACAGAGAATTCTCTCTAAGCTGGAGAAAATGTAAGAGTTGTCAGGCAGGGAGTACTTTGATGTATGGGCTAAAGGCTACTGAGATAGGATTGAATTAACCACAGTAACAAAAAACGAAACTCCACATGTCCACGCAGGAGGGCCGATGCCTGTGGTCAGGGCCACTGAATCCACATTTGGCCTGTTCCCCAACTCCATGTATTTCCCTAGCTGCCATTACTATTTCCCTCCTGCTACCCTCTGCTTTCATTGGTGTCCTGGGATGTAGCATTTATTTATTTACTTTTTGGCAATAGTGGTATATTGCTTAGCATATCCAGGGTGGAGGAGACAAGGAATACATAACAGCGATAAGCTTGCACCATCAGTCAGTTTCCTTAGAGGGCTCAACTGCGCACACCAAGAAGTGAACTCATGAAACGGTGTGACTGAGTGGAGAGTAAAACACAGGAAAGGAATAGTGTGGTGCACACAGCTGTCATGCTGGTGTCAGAAATCCAAACGAGAAAGGTAAACAGCAGCAGCTTGAGAAGACCTGGAAGGGAAGAGCAGGCCGCTCCCAAGTAGCAGGCAGCTGACCCTGAAGCTGAGCTTGACATGTGATGTTGATGCCATTCTGGAAAACTCCTTGGAAATAAACACACTGTTCAAAAGGCCCAAAGCCCCACCCATACAGAAAAGAGAACCAGGCAATGAACAATAGCAAATTAAAGAAGGATAATGACCGCCACTGCAGCCCCTCCTCATCACATCCCAGATCTGCCACAGGGGCAGGCAAGGAAGTTGAAAGCTGAGCTGTGCAGTGGGCCCGGCTGACCTGGGATAAGACCCAGCTGGCCCACTTGGAGTTAGAATTTTAGGCAAGCCACTTCTCTCTGCTCACAGAGAAATTTCCAGCTGTTCAATCTCACTGACTCTGAGTTGGGGCTTCTTTATCTAGTGTAGGGATGATAATAAGCTCCCCATAATGCTGCATTGAAGATTAAATGAAATAACACCTAAAAAGCACTAGTCCACAGAAATTGTTCAGTACCAGCTACTTGCCTGACTCTAGAGCCTTCTCTCTGTCCCCAAGCTTTCTGGGATGGGCCACTCTTGTGTCTTGCCCTCACCTCTCTCCTCGTCCTGCTCCTCCTCTTTCTCCCTTCCCTGTTTTATAAGGGAACACAAGGCTGAAGCCCTGTGAATGGCAGATAAATTGGGCTGCAGCTCAGGTGAGGCAGAGAGGATTCTTGATATATTTTCCTGCAGCCTGGAAAGCAAGTTGCACGTGTGCTCCTGATTTCCATTACCCAGTGGGTCATATTTTATCTTTCCTCAAGTGGCAGCCAGATTCCTCTGGGTCAGATCAACACAGCTTCTGAATACAGAAGAAAGAAGCAGGCCCTAAAGCTGGCCAGAGGTACTTATTTCTCCCCAGGCTGTTCTATCCAAAAAAGGCACTAAGGTGTTCCAACCCAAAGTTAGAAGGTGCAGGTTTCCCTTTGCAGAAGCCTGCGAGTCCATGTCCATGCAACCGACTCTACATGCTGATTCCATCCACGTTCCCCTGCACAGCTTTCAAAGCGGTGCCTGCCATCTCAGATCTGTCACTGACCCCTCATTGCCCATAAAGTGAATCCCCATGTCCCTACCCTGGTATTCAATGCCTGTTGCTCTCTGACACAACTTACTGTTCATTTTTATTTTCGACCATCCCCAAGCACTTGCCAATCCAGTTCTGACTGCTCGTTGTTTCCCATATACTCCCAACATTGTCCTGCCTTTGTGCCTTTTTGATGATGTTTCTTGTGTCTGGGATTTTCTTTTCTTCTTTACCTCCTCCCCTTCCTCCTCATTCTATGGTCATATCATTCCCATCCCACAAAACCCATATCAAAGGCTGGCCTCTGTGTGAAACTCTGTTTGCATGCTTTGGCTGGAGGTAATCTTGCCTTTCTCTAAACTCCTCTGGTTTTCTATCACTGGTGACTGATACTTAGAATTCTCTATGCAGTACAGGCCTCCCTAATCATAAGCTTCTTCCCTAATACAATGTAGTCCCCTTGAAGATAAGATTTATGCCTGACCTCTACTCTTTTCTCCACAGTATCTAATGCATAAGGGCAGCTAGATGAATGAATTTGAAGACAGTAGCTGAGCTGCTGTGCATATATATATAATTGATGATAAATGGTTTAATAAACCAAGGATGACAAATTTCTGCCATGCATGCCCTCATAGAGCCTCTGTTGCCTGTGGCAAAATTCTTCTAATGTGACAGCCCCGTTCATGTGCCTGGAGAAGTGGGTTGAGAGGGATCTTAAGGCTATTCCAGTAGAATGGAATGCTGTAGTTGATTAGTGATGTTTCCCATTACCACTGTATCAGAATTGACAAAGCTGTCATGACATCATATCAGAGCTAACACGTCCATCACAGTGGAGAGAAAATCCTGATAAATGGGATAGATGCACTTGCAATGAAAACCAACTCTCTTAAGATCGAGAACCATAGTCACCAGATCTAATTTTCACTTATGCCTCTTTTACTGGGAAGTTAGCAGTAAATTACTGAATCTCCCATACTCCACATGTAAAATGAGTTACTAACATCTATTCTGCCTATGTTAAAATCAAATAAGAAGATGTATTTCCTGGTTACAAGGGAAAAAATGCAAATATTCCTTTAAGTGGCCACTGAAATATATGTATGTGAGTACATTATATATGTATATATATAAACTGATATATAAATATTATATACAAACTGATATATACTTATGTATGTGTATATATATACACACATATATACATAAACACACATATATATACACATACACACACATTTATCAGTTTATCTTATATTGATTCCAGTTACTTTCCGATTGTCCATGTCCAGCCATGCCCATGCCCATCTCCATCTGGGTCATCAGGTCCAGCTATGAGCCCACTTGCTCCTCCTGACTGGGGAATGCAGTACTTAACTCTACTGACTACGTGTGGTCAGATAAGTGACAGTAGACATGACCACTTGCTGTGCTTTGCATATACTTGAGTTAAGGCCCTGCCTATTTGCTTTGGGTTTTTGTCCAAAGAGGAGGTAGCACATGATGACAGAATGCCTCTATTCTGCATTATTTCTATCTCGTGTTTATTCTTCAACCTATTTTTAACACAGCAAACAAAAATTACATTAAAAAGTATCAACTTTTCTCTTGAATCTCTCAACCACATCTTAATCCAAATCAAAGTATTTTTTGAAATGGCATTAGAGTATCTACAGTTTTCTCTTCACTGTGGTTTCTTTTTTTATTAATTGGTGCATTGTAATCATATATCTTTGTTAGGTACAAGCTAATAAAGGCTTACATGCACACATTTCTCATTTAACCCTTCCCCAATTCTCACCCCACTCCCTCACCCTCCCTCCTTCTCAAGTTCAGTTTAGTGATTGACTTTGATATATTTGTGAAAGTACATCATGTGCATTAGGGTGTCCCCCCTATCCCCGTCCATCCCCTACGGTTAGCTCAACTTCTTTGCTTATCTAGGGTTTCTCCTTTTTCATCTGGAGTCCCTCTATTACCCAACTTCTCCCTAGCATCCACATATTATGGAGAACATATGCTTTTTTACTTTTTGTGACTGACTAATCTCAGTTAACATAATGTTTTCCAGTTCCATCCATTTCCCTGCAAATAATATGATTTTGTTCTTCTTTATGGCTAAGATTCCATTGTGTACATATCCCATAGTTTTGTAATCAATTCATCTGTCGATGGATCTTGGCTGCTTCCATAGTTTGGCAATTGTGAATTGTGCAGCTATAAACATAGATACACATGCATCGGTCTGATAGTTTGGTTTCCATTTTTTGGGATAGATACCCAGAAGTGGTATTGCTGGGTCATATGGTAGGTTCATTGCCATTCGTCTGAGGATCCTCCATACAGTTTTCCAAAGTGGTTGCACTAATTTGCAATCCCACCAACAATGTATTAGGGTTCCCACTTCTCCACACCCTTGCCAGCATTTATTGTTGTTCATGTTTTTGATGATTGCCATTCTGATTGGAGTTAGATGAAATCTCAAGGTAGTTTTGATTTGAATCTCTCTGATTGCTAATGAAGTAGAACATTTCCTCATACATTTATTGACCATTTGTATTTCTTCTTTTGGGAAGTGTCTATTTAGATACTTTGCCCATTTTTATTGGGTTATTTTTTTTCTTAGCTGTGAGTTTCATGAGTTCTCTGTATATCCTAGATATTAGTCCTCTATCAGAAGAGTAGCTGGCAAAAATTTTCTCCCACTCTGTGGGTTCTCTGTTGAAGTTCTTGATAGTTTCCTTTGCTGCACAGAAGCTCTTCAGTTTAATGCAATCCCATGTATTGATCTTCCTTTGACTTGCTTGTGCTTTTGGGGTCTTGTTGAGAAAGTTTTTACCTGTGCCTATGTGTTGAAGTGTTGGGCCTATGCCCTCTTCAAGTAGCTGCAAGGTCTCTGGCCTGACTTCCAGGTCCTTGATCCACCTTAAGTTGACTCTTATGCAGGGTGAGAAAGTGGGGTTTATTTTCATTTTCCTGCATATGGTTCACCAGTTTTGCCAACACAACTTGTTAAAGAGGCTATCTTTTTTCCAGTGTATGTTTTTGGCTCCTCTGTCAAAAACCAGTTGACTGTAAACATGTGGGTCTGTTTCTGAATCTTCTATTCTGCTCCATTGGTCTATGTATCTGTTTTTGTGCCAATATCATGCTGTTTTTATTACTGTGGCTTTGTAGTAGAGTTTGAACTCAGGCATTGTGATACGTCCTGCATGGTTGTTGTTGCTAAGAACTACTTTGGCTATTCTGGGCTTTTTGTTGTACCAAATGAATTTAAGGACTGATTTTTCTATGTCTGTGAGGAGTGACCTTGGTAATTTCATGGGTATTACATTGAATCTGTAGATCACTTTTGGGAAGATGGCCATTTTGATGATATTTATTCTGCCTATCCAAGAGCATGGAAGATCTTTCCATCTTCTAAGGTCTTCATCGATTTCTTTTTTCAACTTTTTATAGTTTTCCTTATAGAGGTCTTTTACCTCTTTGGTCAGGTTTATCCCTAAGAATTTTATTTTTCAGGGTGCTATTGTGAGTGGAATTCTTTTCTGGATTTCTTTTTTAGTGGATTTATGGTTGGCATACAGGAAAGCTTCTGATTTTTTAAGATTGATTTTTGTATCCAGACACTTTGCTGATTTTGTTCATAGGTTCTATAAGTTTTTTGGTTGACTTTGTTGGGTCTTCTAAGTATAGTACCATGTCTTCTGCAAAAAGTGATCACTTTAGTTATTCTTTTCCTATTTTTACCCCTTTGACTTCCTTCTCGTGTCCTATTGCTCTGACTAGAGTCCCAAGTACTATATTGAACAGAATAGGTAATAATGGACATCCTTGTCTTATTCCTGTTTTTAGTGGGAACTCTTGCAGTTTTTCTCCATTTAATATGATGTTGGCTGTGGGCCTATTGTATATTGCCTTTATGATGTTGAGGTATGTTCCTTCTGTTAAGATTCTCTGCAGTGCTTTTAGCATGAATGGGTGTTGGATCTTGTCAAATGCTTTTTCAGCATCAATTGAGATAAGCATGTGATTTTTGTCTTTGATTATGTTTATGTGGTGAATTACATGGATTGTTTTTCGTATGTTGAACCAGCCTTGCATCCCTGGCATGAACCCAACTTGGTTATGTTGTATAAGTTTCTTGATGTGGTTTTGAATGTGCATTGGTAGTATTTTGTTTAGTAGTTTTGCATCTAAGTTCATCAGTGATATATGCCTATAGTTTTCTTTTCTTGAGCTGTCTTTATTTGGCTTTGGTATTAATGTGATGTTGACTTCATAGAATGTGTTTGGGAGGGTCCCGTTTCTTTCTATTTCACAGAATAGGTTGAGGAGTATTGGGATTAGCTCTTCTATAAATGTTTTATAAAATTCACTTGGAAAACCATCTGGCCCTGGGCTTTTGTTTGATGGTAAACTGTTTATTGCTGTTTCTATCTCTTTGATTGTTATTGGTTGGTTTAAGTTTTCTGTATCTTCTTGTCTCAATTTAGGAAGGTTATATGTGTTTAGATATTTCTCAATTTCTTCTAGATTTTCCATTTTGTTGGAGTATAGTTTTTCAAAATAGTTTCTGATGATCCCCTGTATTTCAATACTGTTGGTGGTAATATCCTCTTTTTAATCTCTTATTTTGGTAATTTGGGTTGATTCTCTCTTTCTTTTGGTTAGGTTGGCCAATTCATCTATTTTGTTTATTTTATCAAGAAACCAGCTTTTGGTTTTGTTGATTTTTAGCATTTTTTAAATTCTCTATTTCAATAATTTTGGCTCTGATTTTCACAATTTCCTGTCTTCTGCTGGCTTTGGGGTTAGAATGTTCTTGTTTTTCAAGGGCTTTGAGCTGTATCATTAGGTTATTTATTTGGTGGTTTTCTGTTCTTCTTATGTGGGCACTCAGTGCTATAAATTTTCCTCTTAGTACTGCCTTCAAGGTGTCCCAGAGGTTTTGATATGTTGTGTCTCTGTTTTCATTGTTTTCTAGGAATTTTTTAATTTCTCCCCTTACTTCTTCTATGACCCAAACCTCATTCAGCAGTGTGGTGTTCAGTCTCCATGTGTTTACATGGTTACTCCTGGCTTCTAGGAGTTGATTTCTAGTTTCACTCCACTGTGGTCTGAAAAGATGCAGGGAATTATGTTACATTTTTTGAATTTGCCAGTGCTCTCTTTGTGGCCCAGAATGTGGTCTATTTTGGAGAAGGGTCCATTGGCTGCTGAGAAAAATGTGAATTCAGCTGTAGTTGGGTGAAAGAGTCTATATGTGTCTAATAGGTCCATTTGGTTTATAGTATTCTTTAGATCTGAGGCATCTTTACCAACCTTTTGTTTGGAAGATTGGTCTAGTGATGTGAGAAGGATATTGAAGTATCCCAATATTACTGTATTGGGATCTATATGTGTCTTTATATCATGCATAATTTGTTTTATGAAAGTGGCTGCACCTATGTTTGGAGCATAGATTTTGATAATTGTTATTTCCTTTTGCTGGATTGTTCCTTTTACTAGTAGAAAATGACCTGCTTTGTCTCTTCCAATAAGCTTAGGTTTGAAGTCTAATTTATCTGATATCATGCTTGCTACTCCTGCTTGTCTTTGAGTTCCATTGACCCATATCTCATTGATGTCCAATTCATATTGTCGAATTTTTTTTCTAAATTATATACAATGGATTCATTTTTGGAATGGTCATCTTCTAAGAGTGATATTCTATTTTCCAAGTGGTCTAATCTACTGTTTATAGTTTGTATTGATACCTTCACTTCAATTATTGCATCTTTCACATCCTTCATTTCCTTCAAGGCTTCTCTTGATTCCTGTTCAGGGTGTCAGGTTCTTTGTTTATTTGTTACTTTATTTCTTTCCAGCTTTCTCTGCATTCTTTCTAGAAGTTTTGTATAGTTTCTACTATTAAAGATCTGAATTGTTCTTCTGGTAATCTCTGCCACTCAGTGTTGTTGAGTTCTGTTATTGTGGGGTGGTGGTGGCTCATTGTTTCTTCACTATTTTTCCTTCCCATGGTTTCCCTGTTCTTAAATTTATATCTTTGCTACTCTTGCAAGCTTTCTTGTCCAATCTCTGCAGTGGGGGCTTAGAGGTATTCACTGGTATATACAGTGACAGGTTGTATTCAGTGGTAAAGGTTGAATGCAAGAATAGGGTAAAGTAGATGGTATGGTCCAGTGGAATAAGAGATTGAGTGCGTTCAGATGATATATGGTAAAGATTAAAGATAGTGGATATGTTGCAGGATTCTGGTAGTCAGTGTAGAGTTTTAGGTGTGGTAGTATGAGATGGTCTTATTATGAGATGGGGAAAAAAGGAAAAAGAAAAGAGAAAAGAAAAAGTGTTGAGAAGAAGAATATAGATGAGAGAGAGGGAGGGAAGCTTGTAAAATGGATAAGGATGAGAGTCAACAAACTGAGCAAAAAATAACGAAGCAACCAATCATCCAAACAAACAGATAAATCAAGGCAATATAAAACAAAAACAGAGTAAAAACAAATAAAACAGAACACACACACACACACACACACACACACACATACACACACACACAAAAAAACCCAAAAACAATAACAATAATCAAAAACACAAACCCTGCTAGTTTGTAAGTATAGAGCTGAGTTGGCCTCAGCAGCCCTTTTGGGCCTGCGTGGATATTTTCAGCTTTTAAATATCTGCTCACTCTATTAGATATTTGAGTGTATTTCTGGCATTCTTATTTGCTCTCTCTGTCAGTGCAAGCCGGAAGTTCTGCTGATGCCTCTCTCGCTGCAAGCTTGTGTCTCTGAGCTCTCCACAGGGCCTGTCTGCGTCTCTCCCTCTGTCTTTGCTGGTGGCAGGAGTGCAGTTTAAATGGTGGGCATTTTGCAGTGTGCCTGGTAGGTCTCTATGCCCTGTGTGCACTGGGTCCCTCCCGCACTTCTTTTCATATCTAATCAATAGAAGGATGGGTGACTGAGTCCGTCCTTTGTATAGGGGCCCCCGCACCCCAGGGGTGCAATTTAACTTACAGATACCTGCTGCTCTGGTTCGGGTGGGAGGGGTGATCTGGGGTGTCCTCACCACAGGCTTAAGATGGTTGTCCCAGGTGTTCTTGATCACTGTTGATCCTGCAGGGATATGCCGCCTGATTATGTTGTGGAGTTCTGTAGTCGCTTACTCTACTTCTGGTCACTGGTTGCGCAGATCATTGGAGGTCTTGTTGCTAATAGACCCCGGTCTGGGCAGCTCGCAAAATAGTGGTTGGCAAAATGGCAGATAGCAAAATGATGGCTGGAAAAATGGCGGCTGCTGGTTCAAGGTGCGCGGCATGGCTGCACATGTGAGTGTATGAATGCTGGCTCCTTTGTTCTCCCTGGGTTCTGTTCAGCTGCTTTTGTTGCTCTGTTCACTTTTTTTGGTGCTTTTCTTTTCTTTCCTTCCATCAAGATGCTGCTTTGGTGGCAGTTTTTTTTTTTTTTTTTTTTTTTTTTTTTGCGGTACTGGGGATTGAACTCAGGGGCATTCTACCTCCGAGCTATACCCCCATCACTATTTTTTATTCTTTATTTGAAACTGAGTCTCACCAAGTTGCAGAGTGCCTCACTAGGTAGCTGAGGCTGGTCGCGAACCCAGATCCTCCAGTCTCAGCCTCCCGAATGCTGGGATTACAAGTATGCGCCACCACGCCCGGCTCTGGTGGCAGTTTTGATTCAAGTTCTGCAGTGTAGTTGATTGCTGCTCCGGTTCTGGAGGGAGAGGTGAGCTGGTGTGGTCCCGTGGGGGTTTATGCTTGTCATACCCCAAGTTCCAGTCGCTGTGTAAGGTGCAGGGATCTGCTTCCTGGTTAGGATATGGAGTTCTGGAGTCGCTTACTCCACATCTGGTCACTGGGTACGCAGCGGAGTTAGTAGACCCCCGTGACGAGTGGCTGGCTTAATGGGTGCCACTGCTCCTCGGTGTGGAGCCACTGCCATGCAGATCGGCTCTTTTGCTGTCCCTGGTCGGCTTTCTGGGGTCCCTTCAGCTGTAATTCAATTCTCATTGCTTCATTCGCTTTTTTGTTGCTTTTTGTCTTTTCTCAAGAAGCTGCTTTTATGGCAAATTTGATTCGAGCTCACAGCTCCAGAGAAGAGGTGTTTCACTCAGACACCATCTTGGGCTTTCCTCCTCCACTATGGTTTCTAATGCTGATAGTTCTACATGTTGAATAAGCTATACAGATATTAAGCTAAGTATATCCAAACTGGTTCATCATTTTTACATTACTCTCCCCTTTAAGGCCCAAGAAATAACTCTATGTATTGACTTTTAAATATTAAACCCCTGTTATTGAACCAATGCCAACTTTAGTGAAACTCAGTGCACTAAAAATGGGCCCAACATTTTAAATCCATTATAATTGCCCTTGAGTGGCTAAAAGAGCAGACCTGTATATATCAAGCTCTCATCAAATGAAATCTTACTCAGCTTTTCTGCTCTAGGCTAGGGAATCACCTCATCCCTTTGGGCCCACTGTGAAAATGGATTCTTTTGACTCAGAAACAAAAATTAAATCAAAAGATCAGAGTCCTAGAAATTCTCCCATCCTCCACCCTGCCCCAAGGCCAGAGGTGGTAAAATTTACAGCAAGAAAGGTATGAAAGCTATTGAAAACTAATCAATAGGAATATCAAGCCCAGGAAACCTGAATGGAGAAGCCAAGCTTCAGATAGGAGAGAACATTCAAGAGACATCACGCTCCCCAGTTATTTACAGCTGGCCACTTTACCAGCCATATGGTATACCTGCTGGCTACTTGCCTTGTGCTGCTGCATGGAAAGGGTTGGGGCACTAATGGCTTCTGAAAAACACTTGTCACCACCTGATAATGGGATATTTTGTGGTCTGGGTGAATTATTTGTTTGGATTCTTCAGTGATTACAACATTGATTTGTTCCTCCTGTCACATTTGTTACATCTGTGTTAGTATACCAGGCAAAACAAAATATTTTGATGTGTTACCTGTATTTTTCCAGGATAAGAACCTAGATGATGCTCTGTGTTTATTCTTCCCTCACTAGGCAAAGCTACTACCCACTAATTAACTAGACTTGAGACTTAGGAAAGAAATAAAGCACTCAAATTTTTTTAAAAAACATCTGTACTATGTGGTAGAACTTCCAGGGAAGGCAGGAAAGAAGACATTTCAAGAAATTAGTATGCAGCAGGGTTAAGAGATTTCTGTGTGATTATAAAATCATATAAGAATAACTAGATGGAGATTAACACCTGATTCTCCTAGGAATTGTACTGACATTTCTGAGAACTGAACCAGAAAGGACCACTGTGTGAATCTCAGGAAGATTCTGTATCTTTTCCCTCTTGTGTTCCTGGCCAAGCCCCAGGACCAGGAACTAAGAAAGAGGCTTAAGATGAAGTGAAGTGCCAGGCATGCTCCAACTACTGCCTGAAACCTCCAGGGAAGTTTAAAAAACTTTAGTGCCATCTACTTTGTGAACATTTTCCCTAAACAACTATCCCAGGGTACTTTCTGCACAACTCTCTTCTCTTCCAGTTGAAGTAGGTTTTTATGTGAAGGTTTAAGAATGTATTGGGGAGGGAGTCACATTTCAACAGGAAAGCTAAAAATCTGCACAGCATGAAAAACAGAACATTGTCTGTTTTTCATGCTGTGCAGAAAACATTGTCTAAAGAAGACATGTCTTCATTAGTCTTAACTAAAAAGATCGACATTCTGATTGGATTTTCAGTAGTAATTGCTCTGTTGCACCGAAACAGAATGTCCAGTTAGGCCAGCACTTAGAACACTTGTCCTAGGTGATTAAGACTAACCAACAAGAAAAACAAATGGCTTTCAAAACAATGAGAAGACAAGCCACAGACTAGGAGAAAATATTTATTAAACACATACCTCTCTGAACCTCATTATGATGTATAAGTATAATGTGCCAATAGAAGTATATTAAAATAAATGCTATTTAGCTAATAAAATAAAAAGCAAATTAAAGTAGTAAAAAAGACATCTGTGAAGGATTATTATCCAAAGCATACAAAGAATGTATTAAAATCAGGAATTAGAAAATCAACAGCTTGATTTAAAAAGTGGGCAAAAGATCTGGACTTCACCAAAAAAGATAATGGGTAGAAAATATGCAGATGAAAAGATGGTCAACATTACTTATCATCAGGAAACTGCAAATAAAATAAAGAGATGTCATTATTAGAATGGTCAAAATCCAGAATACTGACAGCATCAAATGCTGATGAGGATATGGAGGAACAGGAACTCTCATTCATTGCTTGTGGGAAAGGAAAATTGTACAGCTATATTGTAGACCAGCTGGCAGTTTCTCATACAATTAAACATATTCTTACCATATGATACAAAAGTTATTCATCTTGTAGTTGAAGACATATGGGCACACCAGCACATGAGTATTTATAGCAGCCTGATCCTCAATTGCCCAAACTTAAAAGTCCAAGTTGCCTTTCAGTAGGTGAATGGATAAATAAATTCTCAACCTCTAGGCTATGCTATGTTATTCAATGTAAAAAGGGAGGTTCTAAGTTGCAGAGGGCCTCACTAAGTTGCTGAAGCTGGCCACAAACCTGTGATCCTCCTGTCTCAGCCTCCCAAATACTGTAATTATAAGCATGCACCACCATGCCCTGCTCAACTATGACATTCTTGAGAAGGCAAAACTATGGAGAGAGTAAAGAGATCAGTGGCTGTCAGGGTGTAGAGGATGACAGGGATAAAGATGTGAAGTACAGAGGACTTTTAAGGCAGTGAAAAAGTCTTGAGATTGTAATGGTGAGTATGTGCCATTATTCATTTGTCAAAAGCCATATATTAGCTGGAAATGGTGGCACATACTTGTAATCCCAGTACTTGGGAGGCTGAGACCAGAGAATCCAGGTTTGTGGCCAGCCTCTGCTACTTAGTGAGGCCCTCCACAACTTAGTGAGAACCTGTTTCAAAAATAAAGAATAAAAAATAGGACTAGGGGTGTAGCTCGGAGGTAGAATGCCCCTGGGTTCAACCCCCAATACCGCAAAAAAAAAAAAAAAATCCCATTCTGGTGGGAGATATTGATAGGAAAGACTGTGCTTGTTTGGGGCTAGGAGACCTATGGGAAATCTTATACTATCTGCTCTGGTTTGCTGTGAACCTAAAACTGCTCTAGAAAAAAATTTTTTTTGAGAAAAAAATTAATGGCTTGAGACTTGGAGGAAAGTGAAAACAATGTCATAGAAAACAGATGATGATAGTTGAGAAATTCTTTTGTCCTATTGACCCCTCTTTGTTTTTTTTTATTTATTTATTTATTTATTTATTTATTTATTTATTTATTTTTATTTTTTTATTTTTGGTACTGGGGATTGAACTCAAGGGCATTCTACCTCCGAGCTATCCCCCCAGCTCTATTTTTTATTCTTTATTTTGAAACCGAATCTCACTAAGTTGTGGAGTGCCTCACTAGGTAGCTGAGGCTGGCCGCGAACCCAGATCCTCTGGTCTCAGCCTCCCAAATGCTGGGATTACAAGCATGCGCCACCATGCCCGGCTCTCTCTTTGTTTTTGTTTGTTTTTAACAATACTCAAATCACTACCATACATGGAGCCCAGTTGTATATGTAAGGGTTTCCCATGCATTCCACCATTCATTCTTGACATCTGCCCTCATGATAGGTGTCAGATTATGAATAAAAGAATCTAGAGTTCTGGGAGGGTTTGTGGTTTCCCTGGTGTCAAAGTGCAAATGCCCACACATGGCTTATGCACAACCTTCCCAGAATTCTTAATCCTGGTTGTACATATATCAGGATCTCCTGTGGAGAGCTTTAAAAAATGCAAATTCCTGGGAGTTCCCAGGTAGAGGGCTGAGAAACCATGGTGTTTGCTTGTTAGTTTGTGTATTCAGCTCTTTGGCAGATTCTGGGGCACAGCTTTTAGAGCTATACCACAGGTCTGGGATGAACAGGCCAACCCTGCCAATAGGCCATGACCCAGGGACAGGGACAGGGAAATGGCTGAGGAGCCTGCTTGTGGGCATCAGGAGGACAGCAGGGAAGTACACAGGTCAGAGTCAGTGCCATCTCCCACCACCAAGGACACTGCAAGGCCCTGTCTTCTCTATTTGTATGGGAGTTTTCAAAGTCTTGTTCTCTGCTTCCAGCCGCTGGCACAATTCCTCACATAGAGAAGATGCCTCCCTCCAATGTACTTGTGAGATGACTATATAAAGCTTAATTTCCACCAGAGCTGGCCTGGTTGGGCAGGTAAGGGGTAAACTGGGGGGAGGGGGAATACACTGAAAGGCTATGATGTCCCAATAGTGGGACTCCGCGGTCAATGAGGGAAGAGGAAGGAGCAGAATGTTCCAGTGCTACAGATACTTCAGAACTGTTCATGTGTCTATCATTTCATTATTTCTCAAAACCACCCTTCAGTGTAACCACAATTGCATGCATGGAACATACAAAAGCAGCCGAGATTCAAGGATTTTCTGTCTGCTAGATCATGTGGCTAACACTAAAAGTCCACGATTCAACCTATCTGACACAAAGCTTATACCTTTATACTCTGCTCTGTGTCTCTTAGAGAACAGTCTTAGTTTAGAGTTAGACATAGAAGGCAAGCCACAAGTACAAACCTCAAGTATTATTTTAAGTTTCCTAATAGCCATTTAAAAAAAATATGTATATATATATATATATATATATATATATATATATATATAACTGGAGCTGGGCGTGGTGGCTCACACTTGTACATTCCAGTACTTGGGATCCTGAGACAGGAGGATCACAGGTTTGAGGACAGTCTCAGCAACATAGCAAGACTCTAAGCAACCTAGCAAGACCCTATTTCAAAAAACAAAAAATAAAAAGAGCTGGGGGTGGAGTTTGGAGGTTGAATGACCCTGGGCTCAATCCCTACTACCATACTACCAAAAAAACAATAATAATAATAATTTAAATAGTATTTTTATGTAACCTAATATATCTAAATTATTGTTTAAACACAAAATCAATCAAAAAATCAAAATCTTTTACATTCTGTTTTTTCATTCTAAGTTTTTGAAATCTGGTGAGTTTATTACTTTTCTAGCACATCTCAGATAGGATCATAGGCTCAGCTACAACTCAAGAACTCAATATCAACATCTGGCTCATGGCTGCCATATGGAACTGTGCATGTCTAGACAATTAGTAGTGCTTTCAGGGTACTTACTTGGGTTGATGTGAGGGAACTCAGTATCAATAAGGAGGAGGTGGTACTCTGAAGAATGGCTAGGTCAGGCAGTTTGTCATCAAGGAAATGAATCATGGCTTCATTCATTCATTTAACAGAAATTGGTGGGCACCTACTTTGTGCCAGATGCTGTTCGAGGCCCTAGGGTAGAGAGGTGAGCATGACCAAGTACTTTCACTAATGTGGTTCTGCCTTCTAGAAGGAAAGAAAGATGATAAGCAAATAAACACATAATGCAAGAGACTTAAACAAACCAGAAAGAAAGAGTATGGCAGCCACTCTTTTTCTATGGAGTCAGAAGGAAAGCCATTTCTGATTAAAGTACATGTGAGCAAAGCCCGAGTGTTGTGAACAGAAGGAACTGGAAGATGGCAACAGATTGAGCATATTCTGGGAGTGGCAAGACCAGGCCAGCATTTGAAGCAGCGGCGAGAGAAGACCCAAGGTCAGCTCATACAGGGCCTCCTGGGGCATGGCAAAATTTTTCCAGGTGTGATGTGGAGTCTTCATAGAGTTTTGAATCAGGGAGTGGGGCTCATATTTTATAAAGGATTTTTCTAGATCTGACATGGAAGACAACTGGTGGGTGAGTCATGAAGATTATTATTGCAAGCACTTGTATGTCTGTGAGAAAAAGTCCAAGTGCAATAAGAGGGGAGTGCTGTTTTATATGTTATATAGGCACATATTGGTAATCAGAGAACAAATTTCCTTCACACTTCACAATTGAATGATATAAAATGAATTGTCAAGACAGGGACTCAGAGAGAGAATTAGGTCAGAGTCAACTGCCAAAACTGGGATAGGATGGATTATGGTGGTTGTTGTAAAGAAAGTCTCTTGACTAGAAACCCTGGGAGTGCCAGATTCTGCCTTAGCCCAGTACTTCTCTTCCATGGGACAGTCCCAAGGAAGACTGGGTTACATGAAACAATGACATGTGAAAAGCAAGAAACACTTTACTCTTTAGCTGGCCTGGTATTAAAAAAAGAAAAAAGAAAAAGAAAAAAAAAAAAAAACACACACACACACGTGTAGAGCTATTGAGTATAAAAACAAAACAAAGCACCCAAAAGCCAAGCAAATGAATGACTATCCCCAACCCCAACCAAAACACATACACAAGAGGCCCATCCTCAGATTTTGAGATCTTATTTGTTTAGAGCTATATCCTGAAAAACAAAACATTTAATACAAACTCAATGTTTATTACATCTGTCTATTCATCCGTTCATCCATCCATCCATCCAAGGATTCTTTTAATTTACTGCACATCTTTGCCAGTACTTCAGCAGGGGGACATGCAGTGTGAATTCACAGTATACCATGAGAAATAGGCTTTCACTACCTGTAGGTGCTAATGAGAACACCCAGAAGGATCCCTAAATCCAGGGCAAGGCAGGGTAGGGAGACTTATCAGTGACAGAGGTGCCTGCCCAGATCTTTGCTGGGTTTCCACTGGGAAATTTATGGCATCTGTAAGGAGGAAAGTTACATTCTGTTGGTTGACTCAGTGGCAGTATGCAGATAGCTCGATGCAGAACTGTATTTTCAGAATGATATAATGATGATTAGTTGGCAAATTTAAATAGTGATAAAACTTCATTAATATGTATAATCTAAGCTTTTCCTAAATTGGTAGAATGAAAAGCTGGAATATAGGATCATTTTTAAAACTCTAAGTTCACACCATTCATTTGTGTAATCTGGCATATAATACCTGATTATCATAATTTTACTTTACTACTGAATAAACTAGACAGGGGAAAAATGAAAACCTTTCACATTAGATGCAATTGTAATTCTTTTATAGTAGCATTTGCAGTTAAATGCTTAATTAAATCTGCATGCCTCTTTTATAAAAGTATGTTTTGTGGATACTGTTAATTTTTAAATATTTGCATTAATGAGAGGAAAAAGCAGCATAGATAATTTCCCCAAACCAAAGTTTAAACTCCATCTCTACTAGAAGTATATGATAAAACCTATCCTGGGCAATGTCTGATATTTACCTTCCTAATGATGTTCTTTATGAGATAGTATTAATATGTGTTTACATGTTTTGAAAAGGAAAAAAGCTGATAAATCTGTACAGGATATGGTAGAGACGAAGTGATAGGGAAGTTAGTTTGGGAATGACATTTCACCTGTGACAATGAGTATATAGATATGTTGTAAGTTGAAATAGAAGACAGTATGTTTTTCTTACCACCCTTCTTGCCTTCCTCTCTTCTTCCTTCCTCCTCTGACCTCAGTTCATTTATTATTATTTCCAGAAATATTCAGTCAACACAGACACATAAAACCATCCAAATTCAGGTAAATCCTTAACAATAAACTCAGTGAAGCAGCTTATCAATATAATTATCTCCATGGGATCTAGATGCTTCAGCTCCTTTCTAGCCTAAAATCCTCTAGGCACATGATCATAAACTCAAGGGGATAGCCTCCTGCTATGCATGATATGTTGATACCTAATAATTTTTTTTTAATTACAAAGATTTCAGCAAGTATCATTGCGGGATGATACTTTCATCGTGGGATGGCATTTTTCAGTATTGTTGCTGTCATTATAGTAAAGATTATGAATGATCTCTCTGCTTCTCCATGTACATCTTCTAGGACCATACATCTAACCAAAGATGGTAGAAATGCATTCAGAGTCCCGCTTTATGAATTTACTTTGCTTATTGCATTTCTTTTCTTGGAAATGTGATTGCTTTGGAATTACTGGGATCATGGAGGAAAGCATGTCATCAAGGAAGTGAAGCTATTGAGTGGAAAAGTGTGATAAAGTCAATTTAAGTTTGACAGAAATCTTGGGGTTTTCTGATCCACAACTTCAGTATAACTGCTTCAACTTCTGCAAAGTTAAAAGGAATGTTTATACATACACACACACACACACACACACACACACACACACACACACAGCAGACCTGGTGCATTATCAAAAGCCTAGTGGTAGCTGAGGATAATATTCCAGCTTAAAAAAAATTGTATAACCCAATCATCATAGATATAATTATTCTAATTTTGGGTTATATAAAAAATAAGAGAAGCATGATAATAAAACAAGGTTTATATAAAAATATACCAAACAGATATGAGATTAAGGTAAATTTATATTTCATTTCAACAAGAGCAGTCTTAATATCCCATTTAGCTCATAAAATTTACAAAATATTTTCAGTAATTATATAAGATATCATATATTAGACATAAAAGTTGCAAGGCATTTTTATTGTGCATGAGGCCTATCCTTTTGAGAGAAATATCAAATCCATGTGTATATGCATGTAAGTATGCCCACACATGCAGTCACACACTGGTAGTCTGATTTCTTATTTTTTGGTCCAAGTTTGCATGCAAAAATGTAGACTTAGGTTCTCAGCTATGTTTCTTTGATTACAAGTAACCAAAATTTGGCAAAGTCAACCAATGGGAATTTGTTGGAAGGGTTAGGATTACTTATGAAATCAGTGAGAGGCTGAAACAGAAGGCTTGGAAAAAATTAGGAACCAAGGCAATTGTAGTTAGCAAGAATTACTATCATTAGAATGTGGGGCTCCTCAGATGAGACCCAACCATTTTCCTTCTGTTCTTTTCTTGGATGAAACTGAGATTCCAGAAAGGAAGCATCCAATTGATATTTTTGCTCACATGCTCAACCATGGAAGGAGAAAGTGGGACACTTCCATCAATTCCCTCTGGACTGTAGGGAATGGATGGGGTAGGGGGCATCTCTAAAATGATAGCCACTGAGCATTTCCAAACAGCAAGCAAACGGTCCATGGTATGAGGATGAATATGCTTTATTCACACTAACCTTGAGGATATACCTAATCCTGAGTGGGGAGCCTGTCATCTCTCAGACCATTTCCAAAGTACAAGCTCAGCTCAGCCTGATGCAGTGAGTTCCTGAGCTGGATTCTGAAGACCTGAGTTTCAGATTGTTTAGTTTTGTGATTTTTCGCAATTTTCATCCTCTTTGCATCTTAGTTTCCGCATCTTGTTCATATCACAAATAAATTATTATGGCCACCAGGAATAGTCTCTGTTAATATATATGAAATTACTTCTAGAATAGTTCGTGAATGTTCATGTGAGTTTCTGAATTCTGTTAGTGACTATAAGAGTCCAAAGAGAGACACAAAGCCTCCATAGCCTGAGATTTTTTTTTTTTTTTTGGTACTGGGGATTGAACTCAGGGGCATTCTACCTCCGAGCTACACCCTCCCAGCCCTATTTTTTATTCTTTATTTTGAAACAGGATCTCACTAAGTTGCGGAGTGCCTTACTACGTAGCTGAGGCTGACCACGAACACAGATCCTCCAGTCTCAGCTTCCCAAATGCTGGGATTACAAGCGTGAGATCTTGAGCATGCTCTAGATATTAAGACCAATGCGACTTCATGAATGTGCATCCTTGACAGATTAGATAGATGAAATGACTATGTACCCACCAGGCTTAGGTCATACCTTGTAAAACAAAATTTTTTACTTCCTCTTTTGAGAGCAATCTGTTCTGTGTTGCCAGGTCCCAGAAGTCCTTAGGCCTCAGGCTTCTGTCTGGATTGGGGTTACCTAAAGGATAAATGATAATCAAACACAGAGAATATATTCCTGAAGTCCTTGTATATTCAAAATTCACCTATTTCAAGACCAATACTGACAAAAATTTACTAGCTAAAAAGAGCATCCTCATGTAACCCTACCATAAACTCAGTTTATAGTTTTCTTGCTTTCACTCTGAGATTGAAGTATGTGATTGTCAACAAAATTTTAATTTGGATGGTAGAAGTTGCTTTATCTCAAATTTTGTTTTCCACAAAGAGACTCAACCTCTTTTCTGTCACACAATTTTGAATTTATGAAATTCAGATCTGCACTAAACATGGTAGCATTGCAATATAGTAAGAGTTATAATATCCATACTTTTTACAATGATCCAATATTTCATTTAAATTAGTAACACATCTACTACCAAATGTATCTAATTTAGCAACTACACAGTTCATCTTAACTCAAGTATGGAAAATTCTGGTTTTAGTAGAGCTGGGCACTCACGTCTGGCAACTTTGTCTTGCTTTCACACAGGCCAATTCTTGTGAATTGAATAAGAGTTTTCATTTCCATGCTAGGCCACTTTTTAGTTGAGAAATGAGTTTATCTGCTTTTGTGGAGGGGTTGAGTGATACAAGTCAGGGGAGTGTTATAGGCAAGAGGCAGGTTTTCTACTGACACGGGCATTGCCACAGGACTGGTGGGGAAAACATGGAAGGGTGTGAGAGGGTGCAAGCTTCCACCTGCAAGCATAGCCCAGGCATCAGTCAAGGAGCTCTGCAACAGGCCTCTCAAGTCTTCCTATGTGCCCTTTTCTTCCCCCATAATTTTATCGGTGCATTGCAATTCTATATAATAGTGAGGCTCTATCTGTTAAAAGCATACATGCACACAGCTCTTTGCATATTTCCTTCCACATCCCACCCACTTTCCCTTCCTCCCTCCCTAAACGAGTTAGTGAGATTGGTAGTAATACCTTCATATATTGTCATTGTGTTATTTTAACTGTTTTCTTCCCTCTCCTTCCCCTCCATATCTCTCACCCTTTCCCTCTTCAACATCTCTCTCTCTCCCTCTCTGCATTATTTAAAGTCCCTTATGATTCCTATTTTCTCTCTAGCTTCCACAAATGAGAGAAACCATACCACCTTTGACTTTCTAAGGCAGACTAATCTCCCTTAACATAAGATTTGCCAGTTCCATCCATTTTCCTGCAAGTTACATAATTTTGCTCTTCTGACAGCTGAATAAACTTCCATTATGTGTATATATCACATTTTTATTATCCATTCATCTGTTGATGGATATTTGAGTTGGCTCAATAATTTGGCTATTGTGATGAAGCTACTGAGGCCCAGGGGTCTAGTTTCCTGCTTAGAGTCCCACAGTCCCTTACCTGTCTCTGCAGCTAGTAAGTAGCCAGCCAGATGCAGAGCTGTGTTCCCATCACAAGTATCCTGGCTTCTCCTTCAAAAGCAAGACCCCTCAGGTATTTTGTAAAGGACTTTGGAATCTCTCTTCTTTTTTTTCTTTAGTTCTCTTTCTCTACCACATCTTTTAATGTTATTTCTAAACACATTCCTAGTGCTCTTAAAATCATATGTCCCCTAAGGAATTATTATTTTGTTGAATAAATAAACAAACCTATAAATCCTAGAGGTAAAGGCAAAGAAATGAAAAAGGTGGCTGTACAAAATAAACTGGAATTTTAACAAAGGACAGCAAAAGTATTCCTGCAGGAACATCCATACATTCCAAGGTAGAATGCTCTTTGGCATAGTCTCACCAGCACGGGACAGATGAATTAAACAATGATTTTCTACATCCTCCTCCCTACATCCTTGACTCCAAGTTTTCACCTCTGTTCTGTTTTGTGTGTGTTCTAGTGTGAACTTTCCTAAAATTGCATATTTAATAAATAAAGCTAGTACTTCTTCCTGATTTTTCATAATACTGCATACCCAGGTCCTATCGCTTCCTAAAATTAAAAAAACATAACACCTTACTGAGAGTTCCTAGTCTACAAAGCATTTTGTGCCTATCTGAACTCATGCCTCAAAATGGCTTTGAGGTTTAGACAGACTGAATGCCATCCCTAGGTTATAGATAAGGAGCTTGAGCTGTAAGACACTTGTAGTTTTCTAGGAGCAGGAGAGAGAGGATCCATGACCATGCCACTTGATTCTATGCTGTCTGTTCTTTCCCTTTGTCATATGTTGCACACAACTTCTTTTTGGGGACCCTCCTCAGATGCTGCCCACTTCTCCCAGTTCTTCAAAGGAGGCTTTGTATGTCCACAGAGGAAAGCTGTCTAAAGAACATTCTAGCAATGGTCCTCTGGGGTAGCACCTGCTCTTCCCCTCAATGGCAAATTGTGTCTCGAGCAGTTTTCCAATCCAAGCCCAATAGCCAAATGAATATTCATTAAATCTAAAATTCAAAAGTGGTCAGAAGGGTGGGCATCACCTTTGCCATCATGCCCCAACCCCCTTTGAGCCTCATTACCTCACCAGAGGAGCTTCGTACTGCTTCCTTACTGGAGATGACTACTAAAGGCCTAGGCGGGCTTGCCGTGATTAGATTTGATTTCATGTACTATCTGGATACAGAGGAGGCTCACTCATTTGTGGGCTGCTGTTTTCTATCCACATAATAAAATATGTGATTATCAGTGGATGCCCTATGGCTATCCACAGCAGACTGCAACCTCTAATCCATCTAATTGTAGAGACGTTTTGGTACAGCATATGGTAGAGACATTCAAGAATGGATTGTCCATCTTAAGAGAGAACATCTGGCTGGCTGCCCTTGGCCTACTCTTGTCCCAAGAAAGAGCTCAACAGCTTAACCACAGCTTCTTCTGAGTTCCAATTTGTCCCTGCCAAGAGTGGAAACCAACAAAGTCCATTTACCATAATGTAACATAGCTATGTCACAAATAAATGGAGTGCCAGGCATTATTTGTTTTCTGATTTCTTCTTGGCAGGCACTTGCTGCCATTATTATAGTTTCCTTGCTATTCCTAAGAGAAGAGGACAAGAAATGTGGAATGGAACAAAGTTCACATCGTTAACATCGTCAGGGAATTCTGGAGGTTCCTGAGTCCCCCATTACCTTTGGTGTGGCATTCAGGAGCCCCAGACTGAACTGAGATTGTTCTACGTTTTAGATTTGATGAGGAAGGTGTAGTCAAGAGGTGGTAGGGGTCTTGTTCCCACTATAGGAACATGAGCCCCGAGGAGCTGGGCTCCAAAGCTCTCTTTCCATTTGACAGTCTCATCTCTGTGGAGCCACTGGCTGTCTTAAGAACTTTTCCCCCAAACAATGGAATAAGAGTTTCTACATAGACATAGGAGTTGTCTGTGTAAGTGTGTCTGCTTATTTGGAGTTTTCTGTCAGAGGGTGGAAGGTTGGATGGAATTGCTTACGTAGGTGGTGGTTTTGCTTTCCCACTTGCTCAAAATATTGGTCTGGAGTATCAAGAGATGAACCAATTAAACAGTCATGTCTCTTGTGCCAGTAGTTTCTCCTTTATTAGTTTCCTTTCTTATCTACTGATATTTAGAGCTACTTCCATTACATGTTTCTTTTGTGTGTGTGTGTGTGTGTGTGTGTGTGTGTGTGTGTGTGGTACTGAGGATTCTACCTCTGAGCTATACCCCCAGCCCTATTTTTTTTTTTTTTTTTTTTTTTTTTTTTTTTTTTGCGGTACTGGGGATTGAACTCAGGGGCATTCTACCTCCAAGCTACACCCCCAGCCCTATTTTTTATTCTTTATTTTGAAACCGAGTCTCACTAAGTTGCGGAGTGCCTCACTAGGTAGCTGAGGCTGGCCGCGAACCTGGATCCTCCCATCTCAGCCTCCCAAATGCTGGGATTACAAGCGTGCAACACCACGCCCTGCTACATGTTTCTTGCTGCCACATAGAGATTAAAAATAGCATTGCAGACATATTGGCATTAGGGGGAAAGTGTCCAATCCTGTGCACTATTGTAGGTTATATCTTTGAAGCTCACTCTGTACTCTTCAAGTTCCATTTTAAGTGTCACTTTATCACATCCCATTCAGTTGGGTGAGTTAAGAGTTCCAAAAGTGTTGATCATCTTAAATATGCCACTCAGAAATCTGGTAAACATGTCAGAGCCAAACATATAAAATAATGTTCCTGTATATCTTTCCCCCATATGTTACAGCAAGGATCTTTTAGGGACCATACCAATAAATAATATTGCAGAAATCAAGAATGCTTCTTTTGGTACTTTTAGGGGGGGAGGCTTCAGGGTCAGAGGGATCTGGTTCTGATTTCCCAGGCCTATGATACTGAACAAATAAATCATTATGCTTAATTACAGCTGCAATCTTCTCATTTGTAGAATGGGGGCATAATAGCCAGGCGTGGTGGTGCACGCTTGTAATCCTAGCATTTGGGAAGCTGAGACCAGAGGATCCGGGATTGCGGCTAGCCTCAGCTACCTAGTGAGGCACTCCGCAACTTAGTGAGACCCTGTTTCAAAATAAAGAATAAAAAATAGGGCTGGGGGTATAGCTCAGAGGTAGAATGTCCCTGAGTTCAATCCCCAGTACTGCAAAAAAAAAAGAAAAGAAAAAAGAGAATGGGGGGCATAATAGTAATCTTGTAGGTCTTAGAGACTGAAAAGGCAGCAGACTCATGAAATCACCTAGCTTAGTGCCTGGAACATAGTAGGCACTCACAAAGGCATTGTGCTATCACACTGCCACACTGGGCAAGCATCATTCTGAGTTCATTACAGATCCAACTGTCTAGACCTTTCCCAAAGTTCAGCTGTGTTTCTTCTGTAGTCATTTGAACTGTCTGCAGGATGTAACCTGAATAATAGCTGGACTATTGAAAATGTCCTGAGTTCCAAAGGCCCCAAGCAGAAGGGAAGGATGAGCCTGCTGAGAATTCTGTGGCATGCTTGGGAATCATCTGGACCCTCAATCTGGGCAAACTAAAGCTCCACTCCACAGAATCTGACCTAGTAGAGGGGACCATGAAGTTTGCATGACCAAAGTGCTCCTCAGGTGATTTTTAAAATTTTATTTATTTTTTGGTAGTAGAGATTGAACCCAAGGCTATTCTACCTCTGAGCTAAAACCCCAGCCCTATTTTTTTTATTTTGAAATAGGATCTCAATAGGTTGCTGAGAATCTCAACCTATATTGCAGAGGCTGTCCTCAAACCTGCAATCCTCCTGTCTCAGTTTACCAAGTACTGGGATTACAGGCATGCACCACCATGCCTGGCTCATCCTTAGGCGATTTTAACGTAGTTGCTTTTCAGACCATCTGCCAGCTTTCCAATTGCTAAATGGCTGTGATATAGATACAGGTGAGATCTATTCTGGAACTGCGGGGATCACAGAAGAGCCTGATCAGCAGAAATTTCAGGGAGCAAATTTCCACTTAGTTTAGGTAAGTGTTTTCTAAGCATTACAGCTGTCCAAGTGTGGCATACACTCCTCCAAAGATAGTGAGCCCTGCAGCTCAGGAGGAATTCAAGTTTGTCCATCTGAGTGACTGATGGAAATTTTAGATATAGAAAGTTAACTCATATTCTTATCCCGTCTGCCACGTAATGTAATTGTAACTGACTACCTACAAGTTCAGCATGTTTATTTCCCATTTTCTTGCTGCTTGATTCTCTGAGGAGGAAATACTAACATGCTGTGTAAACCCAAGTAGGAATGTGACCTTTGTAGATGCAAATGTTGGACAGAAGAAGCTGGGCTTCATTTTCAGTATGGAGAGAGGCAATAGGTATATCTGGCAATGAAAAGAGGAGCGATTTCCCCCTTCCAGGTGAAGGTGATGGGTCAATTGGTTCTGCTTGAAGAAGAGAGATCCTTTCACACCAGTGTTTAATAGATTAAGTTAGATTTGCTTCTTCAATGGGCATCCAAAGGGGTATCTGTTTTTCTAACTTTCTCTTCTGAGCTGTGAAATTCTAAGTTTCTTGCTGAAATAAAATGGGTTTCTGAACACATCTCTCTTGGTTCCACATGCATCTTTTCTTCCTCTTGAAAAGTGTGGCCACTGTGAATGTGTATAAGATGTCCTCTTTTGATTTTCAATTGTTATACCACAGACTTTAATGAAGAATGTTGTTTTGGATCAAGCAGAGACACTGAGCAACTTCCTCCCTTCATTCCAAGATATCACAATAATAGCATCACATTCCACAGTCCAGACTCCATTTCTGTCCCTAGCAGCTGGCTACTCACACAAAAATGACATGAAATGACTTAGGAACTGGGGCATCCAAGTGACTTTTTGTTAAAAGCTTACATGGGCACCAAGTGCTGTGTGCATATATGTCATTGTCAACATGATTTACATTATGATTTAGACTATAATGCACCAATGAAAGGACATTTATATATATATATCCAAAGGACAATATATACACCCAACTCTGAGGATATTCAAATGCAATTGTTATGAGGGGGTGATAGGCAAAAGTTAGATAACCTTTAGGACTATAAATAACCATTCTTCCTCCCATCTATGGGAATCTTTTGAAAGATAATGTTTTGTTTTGTTTTTTTATTCTTTATTTTGAAACAGGTCTCACTAAGTTGCAGAGGGCCTCACTAGGTAGCTGAGGCTGGCTGTGAACATGCCATCCTCCTGCCTCAGCCTCCCAAATGCCGGGATTACAAGTGTGCACCACCATGCCCGGCTTTGAAAGATAATGTTGAATTAATGCTTTATTGTTTCTCAACAACAATTCCCTTATTCTGTGAAAACTGATATTTTTTCAGTTACTATGTACCAGATCATTTCGTTGAAATAGTTTTATCTCATACATAATAAATCTTATTTTAAAAAAAAAACTTACATGGGTCAGTTATTAAACCAACAGAGTTTTGTAATTAGCTGACGTTATAAACCTTTTAAAATAGGATTGGTAAGATGGCGGCTGAGAGATGCACATCTCAGGTGCTGTAAAACTCAAAATGCAACCACTGTGAAGGCAGCTTCTTGACAAGAGGAAAAAAGCAGCCAAAAATTGAACAAAGTAACAAAAAGATGAACGTGGTGGAACAAAACCCAGATGACAGAGCAGGTGATAGCAAAGTGCCCCAAACGCACCGCACCTGGGGAAGGACGCCAGCGGCAGTCTGCGCCATCTTGGCCTGTCCACGCTGCTCACACTGAGCCGGGACTGCTAGCACTGCGGCCTCTACTGACCCCCTGCAAAGAAGCCAGCGACTTGATGTGAAGTAAGAGGCTGCAGATCTTCATATCGAAAGCAGTTGGCATCTCCCTCATGTTTGACAGAGATGAAACTGCCTGGACACCGGGCCAGAATCTGAGATTCAGAATCTGAGATTCTGGCCCAGCGTTTAGGCGGTTTCATCTCTGGCAGCTGTGGCTCAGCCCACCTCTCCCTCCAGAGAGCCAGAGCGGTGTTCAATGGTAAGTTAACAACGCGGCTGCAGGGACTTGTGTGGCAAGCAATAGGCTCGAGGGTCTGAGACTTTTCAATCCACCTCTGTAGTGGTTGGGTTGGAGCTGAGGCACGGGAGAGGCCCATAGGATGCAGGGTGCAGAGACCTTACAGGGCCTCTAGAGATCGCTGGGCAATTATCTGGACACCTGTGTAGGCAGAGAGAGAGAGAGAGAGAGAGAGAGAGAGAGAGAGAGAGAGAGAGAGAGAGAGAGAGAGAGATGCAGACACAGGGCCTGTGGAAAGCTTAGAGCCCCAGGCTTACACTGGGTCCAGCTCCAGTGATACCCACTGCCTGCATAGACAGAGAACGGTGCAGGGAGTGGTGGAGAGTTCAGAGACTCAAGCGTGAGGCAGGAAAGGCACCAGCAGCACTGACAGAGAGACATCAGGCCAGGGTTCTAATCACTGCAGGGGACCCAAAAGTGGGGCTACAAACTGATGTCACTACTATAGGTCACTGAGCAAATGAGAATGCTAGAACATACAGAGAACTAATATGTAGAATATATAGAGAACTCAAGAAACTCACCGCTAAATAACCCAAACAAAAAATTGGCAACTAAATAGACACGTCACAAAAGAAAACACAAATGGCCAATAAATGTATAAAAAAAGTCCAACATTATTAGCAATCAGAAAGCTGCAAATCAAAACTACCCTGAGATTTCACCTAACTCCAACTAGAATTGCCATCATCAAAAACACAAACAACAACAAATGCTGGCAAGAGTGTGAAGAAGTGGGAACCCTATTACATTGGTGGTGGGATTGCAAATTAGTGCAATTACTTTGGAAAACAGTATGGAGGATCCTCAGATGAATGGCAATGAATCTACCATATGATCCAGCAATACCACTTCTGGGTATCTACCCAAAAGAATGGAAACCAAACTACCAGACTAATACATGTGTATCATATAGCTGCACAATTCACAATTACCAAACTATGAACTAGTCAAGATGTCCATCAACAGATGAATGGATTATAAAACTATGGGATATGTACACAATGGAATTTTACTTATGTCATTTGCAGGGAAGTGGATGGAACTGGAAAACATTATGCTAACTGAGATTAGTCAGTCACAAAAAGTAAAAAATCAGATGCTCTCCCTAATATGTAGAAGCTAAGGAGAAAGTGGGTCATAGGAGGGACTCTCAATGAAGGAGAAACCTTAGATGAGCAAAGAAGACGACCTAACTGAAGGTGATGGGGGTGGGGAGACGGAAGCTCCCTAATGCACGTGATGTACATTCACAAACATATCAAAGTCAATCACTAAGCCAAACATGACGAGGAAGGAGCGGGGAGAGAATGGGGCAGAAATTGGGGAATGCTGTGTTCTTACCAGCTTGTACTTCATTAAGATTTATGCACCTATAAAGAAAAAACAAAACAAAACCTCATTAAACTAAATGAACCTACAAGTTCACGTGCAAATGTGGCTCAGTTTAATCTTTATTGTACCTTCTACTTCCTCGATAGATGCTATTAATAAATATTAATATTTATATTAACATATTAATGTACATTAATATTAATATAAATATTGATATTTTAAATTTTTTCCTCTTACTGTCCCACAAACAAGTCATAAAAACATCTTGATCTGTAAAATGTTTTGAGTTTCTTAAAAGCCTAATTGTCCAGAATGAGATGCTCCAAAAGGCCTTGTTTTGGAAGTTACCCCCAACAGCAGATATTGCTGAGTAGCACTATATGTGTATAACAATAAAGTTTTCCCCTCTTATGTCAACTATTTCTTGTAGAACTATTCTCTATGATTCGTTGGTGTTCTTCAGGGCCCCACTTTTTAAATGGATGCACTTTTAGAAACCTGGGTGGTTATCTACATCAGAAAAACACCTTATCCCAGCCCATGTCATGTGACTTGGACAAAGTAATGCAATTTAGATGGGAGAAATGGTTTGTACTGTGTTCTCCAAGAACCAGATTCCAATAATAACTCTATGACTCTTGTGATCCTAAATTTTCAATTTTCTATTTAAAGAATGCACTAAGCAATACTGCCCAAGCATATTTTTTCTGTCAAGTATTGCCTGATTTGTGAGTTGCTGGGCAGATTTTCCTATCTTCAGCATTAGAAGACATGAGCATCAAATATTTTTTCTTCTCTTAGAGTAAATTCTTATGCAACTGTCAAGTGGCAAATTAAAAGAAATTTCCTTAGATGTGAATGCAGAGAAATAAAGGGCATTTTTTTTATCTTGGTGCTAGGGATTTTTCTTTGATCTCTTTGACTTGGATATGAGCTCAGTGTTTGCTAATTAAAAGAATAAACATAGGAGCACTTGACGGTGCCTGTGTAGGAAGATGATGATGATGATGATGATGATGATGATATTATTGTTATTGTGGTATTGGGGATTGAACTCAGGGGTGTTCTACTTCTGATCTATACCTTAGCCCTATTTTTAATTTTCCACTTATCTTTTATTTTTAAATACTTTTATTGGTACATTGCAATCTGACATCTTATGTAGTTCAAAGTAATAGGAGCATACATGCACAGAGCACTTGGTGAGCCCCCCTCCTGCCCCCCTTGGCTCCCTCCCTATTCCATCCCCTTCCCCGTACATGATATTGAGATTGGCATTAGTAATTTCACATATGTACATGATTTCAGTTGCAGTGTTACCTTCATTGTTTCTCCTTCCCTCCCAATACCACCCTCCCCTAGACCCCCTGCATCATTCCACTGGGGTTTCTCCTCCATTATCTAAAGTCCCTCTTGTATCTGATTACTCCCTAGCTTCTACATATGAGAGAAAACATATGACCCTTCACTTTCTGTGACTGGCTAATCTCAGTAAACATAATTTTTTCCAGGTCTATCCATTTTCCTGCAAATGACATAATTTTGTTCTTTATTGCTGAGTAGAATTCCATTGAGTAGAATTCCATTGTGTATATATTCTGTAATTTTGTAATCCATTCATCTGTTGATGGACACTTAGGTTGGTTCCATGATTTTGCTATTGCAAAGTATATTGCTATAAACATGGATATGCATGTATTGCTGTAATATTTTTATTTCAATTCTTTTGGAAAGATACCCAAGAGTGGTATAACTGTATCATATGGTGGGTCAATTCCAGATTTCTGAGAAATCTCTACACTGATCTCCATAGGGGCAGCACTAATTTTCAGTTGCACCCAAAAGTGCAGAAGAGTTTCTATTTCCCTACATCCTTGTGCTTATTATTTCTGTTCTTGATGACTGCATTTTAATTGGGGTTAGATAGAATCTCAGTGTAGTTTTCATTTGCATCTCTCTGATTGCTAATGATGTTAAACATTTTTTTCATAGATTTATTGGACATTTGTATTTCTTCTTTTGTGAAGTATCTATTCAATTGCCAATTTCTTGATTGAGTTATTTGTTTTTTTAAATGTTAAGTCTTTTAAGTTCTTCATATATTCTGTATATTAGTTTTCTATCAAAGGAGTAGCCAGCAAAGCTCTCCTCCCATTATATAGAAAATAGGGTCTCACTAAGTTGCTGAGGCTGGCCTCAAATCTGTAATCTTCCTGTCTCAGCCTCTCAAGTACTGGGATTACAGGTGTGTGCCAAGATCATTAATTTTTAAAAAATACTTATAGGAAATATCCTGATTCTTTGTATAATTCCTTAGCCTTCAAGGAAAGAAATCCAGAAAACAAGTATTTCTTGGCATGGTAAAAATGTTGAACCAAATCATGATTTTAACTCTTGTCTCTACTTCCTTTTTATTTCTTTCTAAATTAGAGTTTAATGTTAGCATGATTATTGTGTTCTCTGTTGATCTATTACAAGTTACCTTGAAACTTAGCAGCTTAAAAAAACCACAATTTTTATCTCACAGTTCCTAGGATCAGGAGGCAGAAGGGGGTTTTCTAGGTGGGTCTGGCTCAGGGTCTCTCAGGAGATGGTGAAGAGGCCAACAAGGTGTAGGGATCTAAGGCGCACTCGCATGACTCTCGGTAGGAAGCTTCAGTTCCTCCCTGTGTGAACCTCTCCACGTGGCTCCTGAGTGTCCTCAGGATGTGGCAGCTGGCTTTCCCCAGAGTAAGCAATGAAAGGGAGCGAGTGGGAACAGACAGAGAACTACAGTGACTTTTATGACAGTCTCCAATGTCACATACCTGTTCCTTCCTTTATATTCCCTCATTCAAAGTGAGTCTCTGAGTTCAGCTCACATTCAAGGTGAGGACAATTAGACTCTATCTTTTGGAAGAAGTATTAAAGAATTTGAAAACACACCACACTAAAACCACCACAGTTACACATGTAACTTAAAGTTTTCAAACATGATTTCTTCAAAAGAATTTATAAGGTAGCTGGTCGTGGTGACGCACAACTGTAATCTCACTACTTGGGAGGCTGAGGCAGGAAGATTGCAGGTTTGAGGCCAGCTTCAGCTTAGCAAGGCTCTCCACAACTTAGTGAGATTCTATTTCAAAATAAAATACGATAAAATAAAATAATAAAACGAGATTGAGAGTGTAGCTCAGAGGTAGAACATCCCTAGGTTCAATCCTTGAGGATACCAAAATAGGAAAAAAAAAAAAAAGAGTTCACAATGGCAGTAACAGCTTTCTATCCTCACTCAGAAGCAAGCATCTGTTGCTTTAGAAGAACTAAAGTGTATGATCAGCTTTTTACATAATTTCCACTGCTGCCCTATTGCATTCTGCAAAGGTGTGTGTGTGTGTGTGTGTGTGTGTGTGTGTGTGTGTGTGTCTAGAAATTGAACCCAGGAGCATTCTATCTCTGAGCTGTGCTCCAACTCTATTTTATTTTGAAACAAGTTCTCACCATGTCGCTGAGCATCTCACTAAGTTGCTGAGGCTGGCCTCGAAACTGAGATCCTCCTGTCTCGGCCTCCCAAGTACTGGAATTATAGGTGAACACTACCATGCCCAGCTATTCTGGGAAGTATGTTTCTTAGTCAGTAGAGAAATGGAATTGTGGGAGGCATCTTGCTGTACTCACACAGAATACCTTCATCACATTTTCAATTATCTTGGGGATGGTAACACTGAAGAGAAATATAAGTAGACTGACATTTTATTTGGTGAGCACTGGAGAAAGAGGGCTACTTCTTTTCTTTCAAAGTTTGGAATATGTTACTCCAGCCCCTCCTGGCTTTCATGACTTGGTTTGGGAGGTCTGGAGTGATTCTAATTGGTTTGCCTCTAAATGTTACTTGGCCTTTAACTTTTGTTGCCTTTAGGATTCTTTCCTTAGCTTCTACATTAGTCATCTTGATTATTATGTGGCGTGGTGAACCTCTTCTTTGGT